>JAWPHD010003403.1:0-218916 GCA_037043455.1 Cyrtodaria siliqua
CTAGTTTGTGTCTACATCCACTAGTCCATGTTGGATCTTAAACAGCATGGTTAGTCAATTGCTGTGCCTTCTGTATTTTAGGGATTTCAACTGCAGGTCCTGTGCCATCTGTTGTTACACAACCTGGGGTACGATAAGTAGTTCCAGTGTACAAACCCAGGTGCAGCTCTTCGCTGGACTTGTCTCCAAGTTGTGTATATCAGTTTGTCTTATGGGGATCACACAACGGATGGATGCATTCTCTAGTGTAGGTCGTACATCTTGTAGTATATGTGGGTATACTTCACTGCTTTGGTGCACTCACCAAAGGGTACGTCTTATGAACCCCATGGTCCTGTTGAGCTTGGCTACTGTAGAATTTGATGTGCTGCTTCCATGTGAGGTCTTCGTTAAAAGTTACTCCCTGGCGTGTGTTCGTTGTGGCTCTGATAACTGTACATTTAGCTGGGTGAAATTTCATTTTGCCAGTATTTTCCCCATTTCTCAAGAGCTGATAGGTCTTTCTGAAGTACTTAGTAGTGGATACGCTGGGTACCAATACCCAGAGCGTAAGTGTCTACACAAATTGTTATCTAATATTTTATGCTATATTATAATATCGAGTAATAATATTAAATAAGTTAATACTAATACTGGGTATTTTTTAACGTTTTATTGTATTATCCCATAAGCCTTAATTGCAACTTGACATACATGAGCATGATGCCAACTTGCTAGATAAAATTGACCGTTTTTGTGAACCCAGCTTCCTGGATATAACCTCATAACGTTTTTAGACATTTAGTTGTATGTATGTTAATCGCAGTAACCCTGCTTGAGTCCATACAGCCTGTTGATGCAGTGGATAAATCTAGGTCTTGAAATCCAGAGGACCCTGGTTCAATCTCACTAGCGGCAGTACAATGTCGTCTGTGTATTCTACGGGCAAGACACTTGCACGTGCAGAACATTTGCCCTTACCCCTCGTCCGACGGATGAGGGACGTAAACTTGGCGGGCTGGTGTATCGCATTTTTCTTCTCTCGATTTACGTTAAAGAAACACGTCTTTTGTCATTAAGTAGAAGTAGGGCAGGTTCCTATATTCTTATGTATCACCCCTTCCCTCGTCTCTCTCTCTCTCTCATCTTCTCTCTCTACTCTCTCTCTCTGGGTGGCTCTAAATAACCTATATGTGTTGATGAACCATTAAACAATATTTAATTCTAATTCTTTAAAAGTGCATATTGAAAATTCTCATCCACAAAATAAAGGGTAAAACTATGCATTTTCACAAATATTATGGAGTAAATACTCATACTGAGATAAATGATGTACCAACTTAAGGCAATACAAGTATTTGTCATTGGTGGCATTGTTACCCCTGCACTGGCAACAAACCTTTGTTTAGGTACCGGCCATTCAAGTTGCACTTGCAGGTGCGCAAAAAAAGAGTTGGATACCATACTAATAGTCCCAATAATAGATTAATTCCATACTATAAATCAAGTACGAATGACATCACGTCCTATATTACGATACATATCTTAATCAGGTGCTATTGTAACAACTGCAACCAATACTAACGAATAGTTGCCACGGTAAGTGGTTAGTACAGTGGTCTGGTGGTATTACCCCTTAAACTTCCTCGTCGATTCTATTTTGATTATTGACACAAATATGGTTCATGCAAAATGCATATAATAGTTTTACATTTCATATGGCAAAATTCTTTATAGTGATGTATGTGGGTGGGTATTTCAAGATGTTTAACATTCTTAAACTATTCATATATTTCTATTAAAAAGTGTTGAAATAGACATCTAATAAGATTTTGCGTTGCAATTTGCATTTTTACTTTGTAATTCATTTCTCTACAATGTATTAATCATAATAAGTATTGAAATAGCGCATACACCTAAAATTAAATGGTATGAAAAGCGTAAAACCACACATTTCTAAATCCTTCGGACTGTTTGTGTCGTTTGTGCAATAGATGTCTATATCAGAAAGGTTAATAATCGTGATGTTGCAGTTAAGGAAGTTTCTACTTCCATTTCAACGTGTGTATCACTGAACAATATATACAATGCATGAACTGATTGAAACGTTGCAAAGTACATCATTTCATTAATCTATCCTAAAAATCCCCTACTTCATAAATTATAATACTATCATTTAAATCATCGTAGAAAGGTTGTAAATTAGTGTGGTTCTTATAAGTTTACACATGATAATGTAAACAATATCGATTAACTAAATGCATAAAAAGGTGTGTCATTAGTGTGGTGGGTAAATTGACTTGCAATTTGAAGCAAAAATAGAGATTTTAAACAAAATTCTTTGCTATAACAGAGCTTATTTTCTCATTATATAACTAAATGAATTGTAACTTATTGCATCTTTTAAAATACATCAACAAGTATTTACATAATCATGACATGCAAAAATGAACATCAAACAATTAGATGAAAAGCGCTACACTGATATAATAAACCTGTTGATGTTCAATTTGTTTTAAATACGCTACCTGTTCCAGATTGCTATCATGGAAAAATGTAAACAAAATACATTGCTCTTTTCAAAAGTGTTTGGTAGAATTTGTCCCTTGAGTTGGTAACAATATCGTAACATTTTGGGTCCTGGCTCAAGGCTATCACGGTAATGTACATTTTCTGACGTAATGTGACGTTATAAAGTTATGTAATAAATAGAATCTCACATTCGTTCTCATTTCATTATTGAATTTATTAAACTCGTTAGCAAAAATGATATAATGCTCGGCAAGAGCTGCTCTGCAAGATCCTCACATCATTATCTCATTTGCCAACCTGGTTTAATACATTTAATAATGAATGAGAGTACTCATGTAAAATCCTCTATATACTCAACTTATATCTACTTTTAGAGAATATTTCATTTTTAAAAGGAAGCTTTTAATTTGTGTTTTATTTTTTCCCAGTACAAAGGGTTCCACACTACTACTTAATGTATCTGTTTTATATGCGATACTACTACGACACCATATTCCAGAAACCTAATAATGATCTTTACTGAAATCATGTTCGAGAAGTAACAATTTGCGATTATGGTTCTGCAGTAAAAGAAACTTAAGATTCGTTTTGTAAACTGTAATTTAGTTCTAACAACGGCTTCGTTTGTTTCAGTCAAACTCGTACATTTAACCAATTAAATTTAAAAACATGTCTGTTTGATTATGAAAACATGTTAGATAAAGATAATCACGTGCTTTTCGAAGCAGTTCAAACTTACATAAGAGAAATACAGAGGTTTTACCCCTCTTGCTGACCAATTTGTTTCTTTTGAACACCACACAATCTTACTTCTATACCTCTTTTACCGTCCTTCAAAAGTCCCTAGTTGGTATGTTTAAATTAGGTTACACACTAAAATCAAGGACTGTGTAAGTTTCACGTGGACACACAATTCAGTTCAATATTCAATTCAATTTATTGGCATAAAATCCAAATACAGGATTATCACCAAGGACAATTACAATACATATATAAATACATACATGATCCTCTTAGAAATTATTACTAACATTATATAAAGATCACTATAATAACTTGCTTATCTGTATGATACAATATGTATAATACCCGCTGTTTTTATTACATTCTAAATTTATGTACAATTGCTTCATATTTATGAAATAGTAAAAATACCTTTGTAGAATGATTATGTATATATTCCAAATTAGCAATAATCTATGAATCTAATAAAGAGTTCCTAGTCATAAACATGTCATATACAAAATTAATACATACAGAGTTAAGATCATAGTCTTTGCTTGTTAAAATTTATTTAAACTTATAAAAATCACTCATGTTATTAAATGAAGGTAATATTTTGTATAGTATTATAAAATGTTAATCTACACGTATTGAGCTTGTGACAGTATATTAGAAAATGTAATTCAGTTTCTACATCAGAGTTACAAAGTTTACATGTTCTCTTCTGAGCTTCTAACTGCATATATCGGCCTTCCTCTATAGCTAATCTATGAGCACGTATTCTTAATTTTACAAAATGATTAATTTTGTTTTTATCAATATTGTTAGTGAGAAGGTAACTTTCCAGCATATACTTATCTTTGAGTTTAAAATAAGTCCTCAGTTTATTTCCAACTTCAATCTTTACCTTCTTGTGCCAAACCGTTTTATATATATAATCTTTAAGTTTATAAGTCTCTGAGTTTAAAGGCCTCTCTTTGGGAAAAGTGCCTTGATTATCCAAGACATGTCTAAATCCAATCTTGTTCATAAAACAATCAAATTTAAAACCTTTATCTAATTTCATACTATCTTTATATACTTTAAATGCTAGTTTATTAGTATCCATGTTAATCAGGTGTAACCAGAAACAGACCCAATGGTTAAATGCTCATCTCAGCCCTGACTGCATTATTAGTGACAGTCCGATGTACCCCTAGAACATGTTTGCAAAATTGTTCTTGTAAAGATTTATCATCTTCCACATTGCTATTAATATCAGTAATAAGACGAACTGAATGTTGTTTAACGGCTCATCAACACAGTATAGGTTATTTAGAGCCGTCCCAGAGAGAGGGGAAGGATACATAGGAATCTGGGAACCGTGCCCTACTCTTATTATCGAATAGATTCCCGTGCTCGACCGCGTAACCGTAAATATTTCACTGCAGTATAGTGGAATAGGCTTGACGCAGTGTTCGTACAAATTGAAATAAAGGTGTATATTTATAAGATCACTATATAAAGCTCTTCTGATACAAAAAAAGGCCTTTAATGCTTTATTATTTAAATACTTTGCTGCAGCAGTATATGATCCTGCAGCTTTCATTATAATTCCTAAGTATTTATTAGCAATACACACATGATAAGCCAACCAAAGGAGACTATTTTGAGTTGTGATGAACTAATATATGTCCCTGTATGGCACAGCTTTGATCTGAACATTAATGTTATAAGGGGAGATATGTGCTGGCAAGAGTAGTGTGCTGAACATGCTGATGGGTGGGGAATACATGCCCATGGAACACGGACCATGTACACGGATACCATGTGAGGTAATAAACAGCGTTGAAAAGAAGGCACACTTACACTATGAAGATAACAGGTTGGTATGAGTTTTCATATGAATTTAACTGAACAACATTTAATGTAATTACTCGCATGTATTATACAATACAGTATTATACATGTACAAAAGAAAAATGTATTCGTTAATTGTTTACTAAATGTTATTCAATTATTCGCCATCATAGCTTACGGCAAGTAGTTTCGACTGTTAGGGCAGTAATAAACTTCGGCACATGCTTTTTGTTTGTTTTTTCCATATTCTATCGAGTTTTATAATGCACCTATTTCTTGTAAATCAAGTATAATTTGGTCTGTGCCTACGGATTTTTGGATCATTTTGTCGATGGTCAAAATGGTTTGGACACATCATCTCAGGTTTGGATAATTGGGTCAAACTGACCCAATTAGTAATTGGGTAATTGGATAATTGGGTCAAACTGGCTAACAAGTGAAAAAATACACGGATTTTTCGGAGACTACCATCTCGCCACTAAGAAGGCTTAGGAGATGCATTTATGTACCTTTCCCTTCAAATATATATTTTTTTATTTCATGAACAAGTACGTATATCATATTTCTTTCATAAAATATTCTTTAAACTAAGATGACTGCTTCTGGAGGAGGCGTCAGACAGCGGGAAACTCGGGCTAACCACAATACCTGTATTAAACCGGAAAGAGGCACATCGATTATCAGGTCCCGCATGTGCCTACCACTATACTGTGTCCCTTAATTCAGTCTGGATGTTCAGCATTTTATAACGAATTTTCGTTTTTCTTCTATTTGCAAAGCTGTTATGAAATGTTCCGCTCAAAGTGCCACAATAATTCGGTTTACCGAACCGACACCAATGTTTGCATGACTTATTTCCACCACAGACTGCATGCAGCATCATTTGCCCTTGATGACAACCCGAACCATTCGTCTTGGCAGCGTGTTCGGTCGTGTGTGGAGTCGGCCATTGACGATGACATGGAAGACATACGTAACAAGCGTCTTGAAAAGGTTGTCGTACATTGGCCATTACCGTTATTTACGGTTCGTTGCTTGTTTGTTCTTTGTTTTCTTTCCTTTTTTAAATAGTTAACGATACCAGTTTATCAAAATATAGAGGGTCGTAAACATATTTATATTTAATATTGATATCATTATTAATTATGTAAAAATTTAAACGAATTCGAGGTGAGTTTTGAATTATTTTGCAAATATGTTTCACAAAATCACTTTCAATAGTATATAACTTTTGGATTATGTTTACTATAGGTCTGTCCGTAGACTTTGCTGCCACCATTTTGACGCCACCAACAAGATGGTATATTATATAAAATATATAAGAATTCATTCTGACACAAGTTGACATTGCAAATATAATTCCAAAACACAAACGAACAACGTGCTGTGCCTTTATTTCAAATGGAACTTAATATACCTATTTATTTGTGATCTGTAAGTGATGTATCTTCATCACGCAAAGATAATAGTGATTATTGCCATTTAACTTCCAAAGTGTATTATACTTTAACGATTTCTAGAAATCAAGGCATGCCGCAACTACCAAAATTGCCGACCTTAGTTTAGACGAAGAGTCAGCTGATGTGGTAAGTAAGCTAATTATTTTTGCTGCTTATTTTGTTAAAAAAATGTGAGAATGGGTGTAACCACTAATTACTTTTCCATCGAACCTACGTTAAAATGGCAAATATTAATGATATGCTGAAACGTTCAATTAAGTTTAGAAAATGAAACATTGTAATTGTCTATTTGAAAACGAAACCAGAAAACATTGGGTTAACGCTTATGCAAGAGAGACATTTTTATGTTTACTAAACAGGTCAAGGTCCTAGAAATTTTTAAACAAATCCTCAAGAAAATAAAATCGCGTTTGTTTCAACAAAAACAGGGCCTAGTACTTATAATAAATGTACTTTCCCAACAAAATGGAACAAAATATGCTTAGCAGTGGTTATTACTTAATCAATTATATTGAATGGCATGGCCGTGGACTGATTTTGGCAGCAACGGCCGCCAATAACTGTCACGGTTTTT
This sequence comes from Cyrtodaria siliqua, assembly GCA_037043455.1. NCBI lineage: Eukaryota > Metazoa > Mollusca > Bivalvia > Adapedonta > Hiatellidae > Cyrtodaria > Cyrtodaria siliqua. Next base: position 7,108 of record JAWPHD010003403.1, read on the forward strand.
ATAAACGCCAATAACTGTCACTGTTTTTATAAATAGTTAATTTGTCCTGATTTCCTTCTAAGGTTATGAACGGAGTGACGTTTATAGACGCGCCGGGCATATTCGATACAGAAAACAGTTTCAAGAGCCTATACCCCTACATCCAGTCCGCGGATGCATTTCTTGTGGTTATTAATAACTCCGACAACTGTGGTGTTGCCAGAGACAGGGTAGGACCATATTTTTCTTCTAAATTAGAAAAAAAGGATCAAGTAGGACTAGTTGGGTTAATATATTCCTGAATTTGCTTGTGTATATTAATCAAATATGTTAATTGGTTATGTAAAAACTATCGACAATTTATCTCAGGCTGGAACAATCTTACACTTAGGTTGATGTCGTGATTAGTATATATATAATTATACCATGAGTTACAGTTAGTCTTAAAAACAACAGCAACAACAATATCCATAGTGATAGAAGTTTTAATTAAAACCCCAGCTTTTTTATGTTATAAAAATACATTTAAACACAAAAAAAACTTGTATTATATGTAGTGGAAAATATTAAATATAGATTATTATTAATTAACTAAACTATTCTGAAAGGAAAAAGAAACGCGACACGGGAATTTCCGCTATATATTGTATATACTGCACACTTAATTCCATATATATATATCCAAGGAAATCCCAAGATGTTTTGTAAATAAAAAAAGTTGCAGTTAGTTAGAGGAAGGACACAACTGTGATGTTGTAGGCGTTTTAACTGTATTTAACGTAAAGAGTTTGCAATGTTTTGCATCCTAACGCGTACTCTGCCAATAATGAAACTTTGCAGGAATATTATTTGCTGTGTTACGTTGTTTTAGTCTTTTTACTGCTCACTTAATTCCATATATATTCCAAGGAAATCCCAAGACGTTTTGTAAACAAAAAAATTTGCAGTTAATTAGAGAAAAGATGTTTTAATCACAGTACACGTTGTAACAAGAAATTCATAAATGTTGAAGTTCCTCTTTAAAATATTGAGCCAGTTCAGTACTGTATTTAACGTAAAGAGTTTGCAAAGTTTTGCATCCTAAGTTTGCTCACATGCTTGAGCCAAACGCGTAGTCTATATATAATATATAGTATAATGAAACTTTGCAGGAATACTTTACTATTTGCTGTGTTACGTGTTGTTTTAGTATTTTTTCCGAAAGGAAAGATCTTACGTAGCCATGTACCATTCGATTAACAGCAGCATATTGTACATACAATATATAGCGGAATTTCCCGAGTCGCGTTTCTTTTTCCTTTCAGTATATATTAGCCGTGTTTTACTACAAACTCTACACATAATACGACATAAACTCCGATAATACGAACCAAAAGTCGGCCAATATGAAAAAATAAGAAACTCGCCAATACGAGCTTTAAGTGAGGTCATTCGCGTTAAGTGACGTCATTCACGCTCGCTTATCAACTTAACAGTATACGATTACTGCTGCTATTAATAAACGACAATCATGTCAAAATAATTATTAAAACAACATTCTACTACAGTTAAGTCAGTTAATAAAAGTATCATAAAGTGTTTTTATATTGTCCGCGTTACTGGTTGTTGCACTCCTTAAGGTAACAACTGCACTAAAGGTAACCCGCTGCACTAACGGTAACACTTTCGGGACTGAAGGTAACAACGTGCACAAAAGGTAACACGCTGCATTAAAGCTAACATGCTGCACTAAATGTAACACTTTTGGGACTAAAGGTAACAACGTGCACTGAAGGTAACAACTGCTGCACTAAAGTTAACACGTATTTTGACCTGCACTAAAGGTAACACCCCTATGCACTAAAGGTAACAACACATTATTGATATAATACTTACACTGTACTTGTATACAGATTGAACATTTTACCATATATTTTCGCGAGAATAATAAACCGCAAATTAAAACATAGATAGTTTTGTTGATTGGTTAATGTTTACATTCACTTGGTAATTTCTGTTGAAACAGGCTTCTAATTTCGAATGAACTTCACTTTTCAAGGAGGCGAAGCTAATGCGAAAGCATCCAGTATGCCTGCATAGAAAATGTTTATTCCACTGAAATACACTGACGTTAGACACTTTTTTATCATTATCATTCTCCACAGGCATGTTATTGTTGGTATTATAGCGACGGCAACGTAATGCAAATATAAGAATCGATTCACATTTGTTCGACGTTTATGCGATTTTAATGTCAAATTCCACGAAGTGCGTTATTTCGGCGTTCATGCGGGTTTTAACGCCGTCAGAGAAAATTCATCATAAATCGTTAAATCACTTTATGGAATTTGCAAACATTGTACTACGGTGTGTTTTTTGTTGTTGTTATTGTCTTTTTAATATATCTCCTAATTTTTTAATTAGATTTCAAAGTTCTCTGACTAAAGGCAAAATTCCCTGTTTGATTGATTTTGTTAAGATTTTCTTGACGTTTCATTGGCAATACTCTGAAAGGTAGTTGTTGTTTTCTAAAAGAAATAATTACGTTTTCGCTTGTGTATTTGTTATTTTGTACGTAATATGTTGCTTTTCTGTACTTCCGCAGTAATCTAACTAAATAAATTGTGTTTTTATTGTTTCATTTTTGCAGATATTACGACTACTATCCGATATACGTGACATTTCGGAAAAGAAACATGGAATGTTTTATCCAAAATGCTCATTATTTCTCTGTAATAAATGGGATAGGGTAATGAAGGAAAGGCAGGAGTCTCTCAAAGCGGAGATATTCGACAAACTTTCAGAAAATTGGACGAGACTATCCGAAAAACAACTGGTGCCATTCGTCGCATCAACAGAAGTAAGTGTGTCAAGTGAAACAAGTTAATATACATTACATTCGTTTTGTCCATATAGAAAATGTTATAAAAATAGACATAGAATTCGAATAGGAAATGTAGCATTCAAAGACCACTGTCAGCCACAAAAAAAACAACTATAAAGATGAATAAAAGGCAAGATATAACATCACAAACATAACATGGTTGACAATGTGGGCATTGCTTCGGAACGGTCAATGGCAAAAAGACCGCTAGGGGTTTAAAGTTAGTGTCTCCTTCGCTTTAGAAGCGTCTCTAAGACATTTAAATACTTTGTTGAGGAGCCGTTATACAACTATCAATTGCATTGCTGTTTATATCAACATATACTCAATAAAAGAAAAGAAAGTGAGCACAGGTAACAATTTACTATACGATAAGTAATCTTGTATGGATTTTCTTAACCGAAATATGTACGTAAAACATTACAATTACATTCATTTTAGACAGAGGCTGTACGTAAAACATTACAATTACATTCATTTTAGACAGAGGCTGTACGTAAACCATTACAATTACATTCAGTTTAGACAGAGGATGTACGTAAAACATTACAATTACATTCATTTTAGACAGAGGCTGTACGTAAACCATTACAATTACATTCATTTTAGACAGAGGCTTTACGTAAACCATTATAATTACATTCATTTTAGACAGAGGATGTACGTAAATCATTACAATTACATTCAATTTAGACAGAGCTGTACGTAAACCATTACAATTACATTCATTTTAGACAGAGGCTGTACGAAAAACATTGCAATTAAATGCATTTACCTGTCAATAAAAATACTAAGACAGAGGCTTTTAAGTCAGTAAGGGTTTCCCCCGAAAAAATCGTGCAAAAATCCAATGTAACAATGTACATGTTTATGGTAAAAACTCGATTGCCAAGCGCTAGCACGGTACGCTAGAGGTCCTGTGTACGTGTAAATTCTGAATCTAAATTGTTCCATCGGTTCTTCTATGGTGATGTGATTTATAAACTTCGTAAGATTCTTGGTCATGATCACTTTCATACTATCTTTGTTAAACTTGTTAAAAAGTTTATCAAACGAGGTTATGACCCTATCATTTTGCAATGTACTGCATGCTTGGTGGTGGACCCTTTTACAGTTCGCAACTATGCTTTCCTCTTTAATTGTACGATGACCGGAAAGGATGTGGACCCTATGATGACGCCTACCTAAAGCCCATTGGGACGGTGGCGTTTGATGTTTGTCTATGATCTTTCTTGCCGTGCCCTTAATGGTTTATTCTCTTATTGCTCTGGCTTCTGCCATGTCATTGAGTACCTTTATTCTTTCTAGGCTATTGATTTTTCGTATTATATTTACACGAGCATATTCGTGTTTTACTTATATTGCCTATTGATGCTGCCTTGTTGGTTAGAGATTAGATCTTGGAGGTGATTTCTTTATTTACACTGTCCTATTTAATTGGGATGACAGTAGGGTAAGTGTGAGGTTTGGTGCACCCTAGAACCGGTTTAAACCCCCAGTGGCCTACTTTGCCACTGACCGTTCCAAGGCGGTAGCCCTATTGTCAGCCATTTTGTGTTTGTGATATCGTTTGCATTTATTTTTACTTTTGCCTTCTTGTTTGTCTGTTTGCGTGTTTGTTTCTGTGTTTTGTGGTTGACTGTCTTCCTTGAATGCTACTTTCACTGTCCGATCTTTTTATATTTCTTTAGGTGATATTGTTTTAAAAATCAAAATTAAGGTCACGAACAATTATAAAAGTAACCCAAATATAACATTTACCGGAATGTCACATTAACCCGTCCTGTAAAATTGCAATGGCAACTGTTCACAACTCCTTTATACATTTCAGGCGATTCAAGCAGTCCAGCAAGGCTGTATAACAGAGGAATATGAACGGTTTTATTTCAGCATGTGTACCTTCGTAGAAACCGCAGTTCGGATACAAACAGAGGCCCACTCTTGGTGAACACACTATTATTTTGAAATGCGAAAGAAAGCTCAGTTGCATTTTAAAATTGAACAAGTTGTATTATGATTGTTACCTAATAATGTGCCCGCCTTCTCATCCTCTGTTTATTATCTTCGACTTGAAATATTATTAGATGGCTTTTCCAATGACGACGCAACATATTTTTAGCATACATTCTGATAAACAAACTCACCCATTAACATATTGGGGAAATTAAATAAAATATTTATATATCTGTAAAATGTTCTTTTAGATCTGTAGAAAAAGTCCAATTAATTCTACAAAATAAAGGAATTGTCTACATTTTTTACATTTAAATACTCTTTGAATGGAAATAACGTCATATTTAAAAGTTTGGATTTACATTTTAGGTGGTTGAAATCTTTTCTTGAAAAGACGTTTGCGATAATGCGCAATACGGAGGAACTTGTGCACTATGCAAAAAGCAGAAGAAAAGATGTACTGAAACACCTACAAGAATACAAAATAAAAGTATTGCAATTTGGAAAGCGACGGAAAGAAATAGAAGCCACAATCAACAAAGAAACCGGCGATACCATTACTGAAATAAAAGAACAAACAAGGCAAAGTTTGAGTACCAAAAAGCTTCAGTTGGCAACCTGGGACTCCTGCGAAATACCCATTCGAAATGATGGCGAATCTTGGAAACATCTAAATGAAAAACTCCATAAGGCTGTTATAGATCGTCTTGAGCATAAACTTGATACCTCCAAGCAGATAAAGGCATTAGAAGAGAAATTCTTTGAAAAGGTTAAAGGTCAACTTAGCGAACTCGTCAACTTGTACCAGGATTTGGAACGACAAATGCCATTGATAGCACATGTTTCAGGCAAGAAGACGTTGACAGTTGCAGATTTAGGAAGCCTGACGACATCGTACTCAACATGGCCTTTCATCGTAGCTGGGCTCGCCCTTATTCTTCCACTTGCGCCGATTATACTCATCCTATGGCATATGTACGATGAAATACACTTGCCACAACATTTAGACGATGAAAATTTGTTTCTCAATGATGCCAAAGAGTACATGAAAAGACAAACATTGGTCTATATTGAAAACATTCTCAAAAACCGACTACCCATCGTTGCAGAGGCATGCATGCAAAACTTCCCTCAAAATGCGAAATACATGTTAACATTTTTCCACTCCTGTGTTGAGCGATATCTCAATTCCATTAACGAACTATCAGCCACAATATCCTTGAGCAAAGCGCATACGGAGGAAAATGATGACTGTCTAACAAAAATAGCTAAGGTATCCAAAAGCACCGAAGAGTTTCTTATAGGTAAAATGTTAAAGTATGAAATTGACGGAGAGCAGCTGAGAGTTGATGTGGCCGACACTACTAAACACATCGGGAAAGGGAACTGTACAGTTGTTTGTGAAGGCATTTTGCATGGCAATATAAAGGACATAGCAGTGGCTGTGAAAGCAATAAAACTACCAAAGGGTGATGGAAATTTTCCTGATGGCACTTTCATTTTCAGAGAATATTTCACAATGAGGTAATTGTTACGATTATGGAAATAGACTTAGAAAGTGCACACTAGACTCTAGCATTGTAATAACATTCTTAAAGTCCCTATCCCGGCATCCACAGCCAAAACTCACATATGAAAATTTAAACGCTAAAGACACAATATAAACGGATTTAATCAGCCAAGCCAAACCCTAAAACTGGAGCGTCAAAATAAGAGTTACCAACACGCCTATTTAATCACGGTTATGTTAAGAACCGGTGAATACACCTATTCTTTAAATCGGCACAAATACATTATTATATAACCTGAAGACCTGGATAGAGTTTTGATACACGTGTTTTAGTGCAATTTTGCCTTTATTTGGGGTTTGGTGCAGTTTCTTTAAGTGTACATCATACTGACGTCATTTCGAAATTTTCAAATTCATTACTGATATTCGGCAGGTGCCCTTCTGATTTTTCAGGACTTCATCCGCGGTGCGGTAATTCGGTGTGCATATAATCCTAATACATTTAGGGATTCACGAACCTTTGGGGACCGTTTTAAAAATATGTAGAAATATAAAACACCTATTTGAGGAAAGTTTGGTACTTTTGTCCGGCGTGTCTAGATTGGGTCCTAAAACCTGGGTTTTGGTCCCTAGCTATATATATATGCAAATCCAAATCCCCTGACCGGACTACTTTTCCCCCACATAATTACAAGCTCCAAACACGAGAGATGATACTAGTATCGATCGAGGGCGAGAATGAAGTGTACATTAAAAACATATTCTTCTCTACATTCATTTTATAAGAAGAAACTATTTTGAAAATTGAAATTCAAATAAATTCGAAAACTAGTAATTGAGATTTTCTTTGCAATTTAAAAGTTACTGAGGTTATACAAAAAGAACAGTACGAAGATGCAATTCTGCGTACCAATCGATGTGAAATTGCAAGACCATACTTCACTTTATTATATACATACCACTGAAATGGTCAAAAATAAACAGTTCCATTGTTTATAATCTTACAGCTATGAACTTAAAACATGAAAACGAGGTAAAATTATGCAAAGAGGATGTGTCGTGAAAATCAGATTTATCCTATTATCAAAAAAGGAAAATTAACATCTTTAAAGAAAATACAAGTTTTCTCACTGCTCAGTGGAAGTAAGTCCGATATACAACACAAAGCAACACATATCCTCTTTATAGTCCATCCAAAACAAACGTTTGTAGTGCATATAACTTTCCTTTTATCTTAGAATGTTGTCACAGAAGCCTCAGAAAGACAGGGAAAACTTTGTCGAGTTTCTAGGCGCTCTTACGGAGGTCAACATCAATGAGTTTGTGTTGCTACTGGTGATGGAGAGGTGTCATTACAATCTGAACGATCTTATCAAAAAAGACAAGCTTACCCTTCCATCAGGTGACGAACTACCGTTCCCTGGTAACGATTCGGCAAAGGGAGATGGTTGGGGATATGCTTTGAACATTGCATTACAAGCGGCGAAAGGGTTAGAGTTTGTTCACGACAACAACATTGTTCACAGGGATGTTAAACCACAAAACTTTTTGGTAAGTACTTTTCTGCTCTATCAATAACACATATCAATAACACATATCAATAACACATATCAATAACACATACAATAACACATATCAGTGACACATATCAATACTAATGGATACACAAAACACGTGTATTATAAATCTTCTATAACGATACTGAAACATATCTATGTAACTTGCTGCTTTCTACGAAACCCAATACCTTTATAGGCTTCAGTAGTGTTATTTTTACTGGTCCTTTGGGACCAACGAGCCAATTTAGGTGACTTTGAAGTAGAATACCGCTTAAGCCGGTGCTAGGGGGCGTGATAGGTATTGCTTCTTTCATTACTTCTCATGAACAGACTCAATAAAACCGAGTCTGCTGCTTTATTCTCTTAATTGTGTTTGCTGTTACCAAAGGTTCACCTTTATCAGTATTTATTCATATACTTTCTTATGCCCCTACCACCTCATTGAGAAGGGTGCAAATAACGTTCGCCAAGTCCGTCTGTCCGTCTGTCCATCCCGTAAAAGTGGTGTACATTACTCCTTCCACAGTTTTCCACGGTTTATTTGAAATTATACATGCAATTATGCCGCACCTTTCCGCTGTTTGTTTATAAATGTTACAGGATGAGTCTCTATGAATATGCATGTCGTTTCGGGGTAAAGAAATTAATTTGTATGACAAGATTTAAGGCCTTTATTCTTCAAGTTGTTCTCCATTTATTTTCCTTCTGAGAAAGTTTCCCTCTGATTTATATGAACCTTAGTATAGTGCACAGAAATGGGCATCCCTTATTATCGAGATTGTCCGATCCGATGATTTTTACATGATACCTCTTTTTGGATTGTCATACAAATATATACTTAATTTTCACGTAGTAGTTTATTTTCATATACATATTTACAGTATGTTCATGACAATTCATGTACAAATGGACATATAAAGCCAATGCAATGTTGTGCAACTCACTCCTTGTATATTTTCCATCCAATTGAAATGACGTTTTCTATACAGCTCTATAGTTAAACCGAAAACATATAGGATGTCACAATTTGAAATTGTTCTATTTTAGATAAAGTTTATTGCAGACAACAACATCGTGGTAAAGATAGCAGACGTTGGATTATCTCGTGAGATTAATCTCATCAAAACAGCTTACATTGGCACGCCATTGTACAATGCACCGGAAGTGTTGCTGGACAGTCGCACGCACTCGTTCGAAAGCGACATCTACAGTTTCGGTCTGGTGGTTTGGGAAATATGGTACGGAAAGACGGTTTTTGATAAATTGGCTACAGAGCAGTTGAGAACTGCCAAGAGAAAACAACCCGAAATGACGAGGGTGACGCCGCCCGACTCGTTGAAAACCAAACTGATATTGTCGTGGAACACGGAAAGAAAGAAAAGACCCAACATAACGACAATGGTGGACTGTTTGAGCGAATTGACACAGGAGTTTCGATGGCCAAAATGAAATATAATGCATCAACATTTATCAAAATGATGTGCATTAAACGAGTCGAATATGTTAACCTCCTGTTAAATACGATGGCCATTTAAAAACCTCGTAGACGCGACATGTTTTGTTCAAATACAGTTCCGACTTTATATTTTTAACTCTTGATAGGTCTCGATACTATATATCTATTTTCACAGTTATAAATATATGGTTGGTATGGTGACGTCAGAGGCTTCTTGGATAATGAGTTTGTGTCTGTTTAAGTAATCTGCTTTGGCTGTTTTTTATGCATGCTTATCTATATATTATATGTATTGCAATCGGGGTATCAACTCCCCTTTTCAGTTTTTATTGACATTCACACTAACGTTTTATAATATTTACTGTTGTGTGACAGCTGTAAAATGTCACCCGACTACAAATCAGTAGTGTTAATGGCCCTTTGGGACGATAGAACTCCCTAATGGGAAATTGAAACTGAATACCATGGTTTTGAGATGAATGGGGATGAAGAATATGATATTCATCTTCATCTTCGTCTCTATTATTCCTTTCGTCTCTACATATATTCTGATTGTTCATCACCATTTCGCATTTCAAACCCATATGAGCTGTTGAAGGTTTGTAAAACATCATTCAATCAATCAGTCTTTCAATCTGCCAGTCTAAAAGCTCATTTTGAATTGATTTACTGTGATCGATATTTAAACAATATTCGTTATAATGGGCTCCGTGTAGATTTTAATTAATTAATCGTTATATTACGTTGGTGGTGTCTGTTTGAAACATATAATTAAAAACGTTCAATTGTTTTTAAATGTACACTAACTTTATACTAAAGGAAAAAAGAAACGCTACTCGGTAATCTCCGCTAACTTGAATAGTGTATGTAAAATATGCTGCTGCTGTTAATCCAATGGAACATCATACCTACATTAGACTTTCCTTCCGGAAAAAGACTAAAACAACACATATTTACACAAAATGTTATCCCTTCAAAGTTTCGTTATTGGTAGAATACTTGTTTGGCTCAAGCAGGTGAGCAAGCTTATGATGTAACGTTTGGAATCTCTTTACATTAAATACAGTACTGAACTGGCTCAAATTTCCAAGGCGGAACTTCAACATTTATAAATTTTGCATAACAACGTGTACTGTGATTAAAAAGTATACTAACAGCACAATTATGTTCTTTCTCCAACTAGCTGCAACTTTTATTTTACATACATCTTTGGAGTTCTCTGGAATATTAAATGGAATTTAGTGTGCAGTATATAAATCATATGGCGGGAATTCCCGAGTTGCGTTTCTTTTTTTCTTTAGCATATGTGTTACATGTCTTATGTTTTTTTTTTCTTCAAATAACTTGCATATATGCAAATCATTCTAATTATTATCATAGTTCAAAGAATACTTAATTTGCAGGATACAAGTCAAAATGATACTAGATTGATAAATCGAGGTGCTAATTTTAATACATGATACATACTATGATTGTAACTTGTATCAATATACCAATCTCTTTTATTAAGGAGAAAAACTATTGCTCAAACTAAATTAATAAAAGACAATTATGAAGTAAAAGTATGCACAGAGAACTATAACTAATGTTGTAATAACTTGAACTTGTAGTTCAATCCATTTGCCTATGTTGCTAGTAATATTGTGATGTTTAATAAATATTGTAGTGCGGTCGGTGAATTTGCCTTCGATGAATGCATAGCATTAAATCGTTTAATTCAAGATAAACAAAGGGGCGGCGCTTTATCATACTCTAACTTCCAATAAATGGAATTTAGAGTACGGACAGGGTAACTATATAAATATACCATACTACAAAAAAGAGTATGATAATGGACCTTTGGAAACGGCCGAGCACGACACATACGAAATATTGCAGTCTCGGTTTGATTGAGACTGTTCATGAGCGGTAGTGAAATATGCTAGCTACCGCTCACGCCCTCTAGCCCCGGGTTGAGCAGAACTCAATATTCATAAAATCAATAGTACACAAGTTTAACCATCCTGAAGATGGTATGCATATGGCGGTGGACATGGAGTTTACTGCTTCCCCATGGCGTACGGCGTATGGTCCCAGTATCTAATAAAATTAAATGCCCCGATGAGCGAAATAAACATAATGGAATTTAGTTGGGAGCATCGGTTATGAAGCCTGCGTATAAAAATCAGACAACATATCCTATGAGTGGTTAAACAATACCCAGAGCCTTTTATCGGCCGGAGTAGTGGAACCACTGAATCAAAAATTAAGTAAGAAAACAAAAGAAATTGAAAATGTACCACCGATAACTAAATATAAGTATCGGGCTCAGCGATCTCCAACGATCGAATGAATAACAGTACTGATTGCAAGCGCGGGGAGACGTTTTACTGCCGCCACACTGCACAAGCAACACCACTGTGCTATAAAAAAAGAGTATGATAATGGACCTTTGGAAACGGCCGAGCACGACACATACGAAATATTGCAGTCTCGGTTTGATTGAGACTGTTCATGAGCGGTAGTGAAATATGCTAGCTACCGCTCACGCCCTCTAGCCCCGGGTTGAGCAGAACTCAATATTCAAAAAATCAATAGAACAAAAGTTTAACCATCCCGAAGATGGCATGCATATGGCGGTGGACATGGAGTTTACTGCTTCCCCGTGTCGTACGGCGTATAGTCCCAGTATATAATACAATTAAATGCCCCGAAGAGCGAAATAAACATAATGGAATTTAGTTGGGAGCATCGGTTATGAAGCCTGCGTATAAAAAGCAGACAACATATCCTATGAGTGGTTAAACAATACCCAGAGCTTTTTATCGGCCGGAGTAGTGGAACCACCGAATCAAAAATTAAGTAAGAAAAAAGAAATTTAAAATGTACCACCGATAATTAAATATAAGTATTGGGCGCAGCGATGTCCAAAGATATTGGTTTTTACAAACAAAAATGAACAACAACCATACCTAATAAAGTAGTTGGCATAGTTAGTTTTAAGTTATTGTCTTGGTATTATATTTGACATTATGTACAGGTGTATCAAAATCACACACGGGTCACGGTGACCCAGTGGTTATCACGTTCACGTGTTAATGAGTTACGTTGGGCGACGAATGCCAACATTTTTGTTTGCATACCATTTCTAATTTCACTTCAAAAACTGTCAAAAGCAGGATAAGCTGAATTTTCAAAATAATAACATGCCCAGAACACACCGTTTCAATCCGAATTCATTATGTTAAAAAGCCATTTAGAAACATCAGTGAAATTTATACAAATTGAAAAATGGATAAATCATTTGAGAATAACAAGTTAATGGTAACAGGATGTTCCCTACAATTTCTGTACAACATTACTAACAAACAGACAGTGTTGAATAAATAAATAATAAACACATGTTTGGAACAAGAGAGAGAGAGAGAGAGAGAGAGTGTGTGGGGGCGAGGATCGGTGAAAAAAGTGAGGAAACATAGATAAGGGTTGGGGCAAAAATAAGGAGAGTAGAGAGAGAATGATAGAAAAAAATGGGCGGAATGGAGAAAGGAGTTTGAGGGAAAAAGACAAAGAGAGGGAAAGGCGGTCGTGAGGGAGAGGGCGAGAGAAATACATAGGAGAAGTCAAAGTTGAGACTAGAAACAAGAGGGCCATGATGGCCCTATATCGCTCACCTGAGTTAATTTGAACCAATACAAGAGGGCCAAGATGGCCCTAAAGCGATACCTGAGTACTGGCACATTATCGAACTTCTTCGAAATCGTATGGTCATATATAATCTGTGCAAGTTTGGTTAAGATTGTTCAAGAAATGTGGGCTCTGTTGTGTATAACAACATTGATATAGACAGTTTAAGACACTGACAAAGTTTGGTAAAGATCAAATACAAAATGAAGGTGCTAGAGAGTAACACATTGGGCAGAGCCAAATGTGACCCCAGGGCTACATGTAATATATGAGAGCTGTGTGCTTTGTGGTTTTAGAGAAGAAGATTTTTTAATTTTTTCCCTATACAAGTCTATGTAAAGCGTGACCCCTGGGGCTGGGCCAAATGTGAACCCAGGGTCACCATTTGAACAAACTTGGTAAAGGACCATAAGAGTATAGTAAATGCGAAATATTAAACCTCTGGCTCTTGTAGTTCCAGAGAAGAAGACTTTAATATGTTTCCTATATGTAAAACTGTGACCCACGGAGTGGGGTCAAATTTTACCCCAAGGTCACCATTTGAACAAACTTGGTAGAGGACCATAATCTAATAGTAAATGCAAAATAATAAAGCTCTGGCACTTGCAGTTCAAAAGAAGAAGATTTTTTTCAGTTTTTCCCTATTCAAGCCTATGAAAAAATGTGACCCCAGGGTCACCATTTGAACAAAATTGGTAGAGGACCATGAGCTTATAGTAAATGCAAAATATCAAACCTTTGGCTCTTGTAGTTTCCGAAAATAATTTTTTTTCCCTATACAAGCCTATGTAAAACTGTGACCCCCAGGCGGGGCCAAACGTGACCCCTGGGTCACCATTTGAACAAACTTGGTAGAGAACCATAAGCTTATAGCAAATGCAAAATATTAAACCTCTGGCTCTTGCAGTTTCAGAGAAGAAGATTTTTTAATTTTTCCCTATACATGTCTATGTAAAACATGTGTCGCTTGGGGCGGGGCCAAATGTGACCCCAGGGTCACCATTTGTACAAATTTGGTGAAGGACCATAAGCTTATAGTAAATGCAAAATATCAAACCTCTGGCTCTTGCAGTTTCCGAGAAGAAGATTTTTAAAAAAAAAATCCTATATAAGTCTATGTAAAACTGTGACCCCCGGGGCGGGGACAAATTTGACCCCAGGGTCACCATTTTAACAAACTAAGTAGAGGACCATAAGCTGATGCTACATGTAATACATGAGAGCTCCGTGCCATGTGGTTTCAGAGTTGAAGATTTTTTTCAGTTTTTCCCTATACAAGCCTATGTAAAACTGTGACCACTGGGTCACCATTTGAACAAACTTGGTAGAGGACCATAAGCTTATAGCAAATGCAAAATATTAAACCTCTGGCTCTTGCAGTTTCAGAGAAGAAGATTTTTTAAGTTTTTCCCATACATGTTTATGTAAAACGTGACCCTCGGGGCGGGGCCAAATGTGACCCCAGGGTCACCATTTGAACAAACTTGGTAAAGGACCATAAGCTTATAGTAAATGCAAAATATCTAACCTCTGGCTCTTGCAGTTTCCGAGAAGAAGATTAAAAAAAAAAATCCTATATAAGTCTATGTAAAATTGTGACACACGGGGAGGGGACAAACTTGACCCCAGGGTCACCATTTTAACAAACTTAGTAGAGGACCATAAGCTGATGCTACATGTAATACATGAGACCTCTGTGCCATGTGGTTTCAGAGAAGAAGATTTTTAAAGTTTTTTCCTATATGTCTATATGAAAAAACTGCAAAATCTCAATATACAAACTTTGGACCCATGGGGCATAGCCATTTTTGAACCCGGGGACTTCATTTGAACAAACTTAATAGTCTAGACGTTGGCGATCATTTTAAAAGAAAAACTGTTGAAATCTGTCCAGCGGTTCTTGAGAAGAAGATTTTTTAAGGTTTCAATTATATATGGTAATGGCGGCCATTTTGGATGTCGCACTGACCTAATTTTAACAAATCTAAAAACCATTCATCTAAGGATCATCCACGTGAAGTTTGGTCAAAATTGTCCACGCGGTTTCTGAGGAGAAGTCGTTTGAAGCAAAAGTTAACGACGGACGACGGATGACGGACGACGGACGAAGAGTGATCCCAATAGCTCACCTTTGAGCCTTCGGCTCAGGTGAGCTAAAAAGAGAGGGCAGAGTAGATCACACTCAGGGGTTGGAGGTGAGTGAGTAGGGGGTTGTTTATTTTATTTTACGGGTGTCACGCTACTGAATGTTACAAGTCACAATATTTATTTATTTTTCACGTGTCATTTTTCGTCAGTAAATGAATGACCGTTTGGGTGTGGTAGGGTGGTGATGGGGATGGGGTCATTATTTTATTTAGTATAATGACCTGGGTCATTATTTTATGGATTTCCGTCCGGCTTTAAACAACCGTTAGTTAAAACCACAATAATTTACAAGGTTATCCTTTAAAGTATAAAATGCAAATATACTGAACAAAAAACGTTTAGCACGATTTTTCAGGGACATAACATTAAACATAATAGACATTGTTATTATGTTTTGGAGATAATAGAAATGGTAGGTAAGGTTGTGATTTTCAAAACACAGTGTGTTATATTATTATTTTCTAAGCGAAGTATCAGAATTACCTCCCATATATTAAAAACAACTTTTTTCATTATATAAACGTATTGCTCTGAACAAATGTAATGTTTGACATTGAAAGAAGTGTCCATTCTGAATTGTTTTACAACCGCTGTAATGTGTCCATAAACGAATGTTATTCTCAAACAAAAACATCCCAAAGTTCTTTATTTACAATTACCCCCATTTTTATTGATTGTGAACGGTTTTCGATAACCTTATAAAAGTATGTTCCCATCATATTTGTTTTATTTTTATCATAGAAATGTTTTACAAATTACTTTGTAGCATTATTATTGCTCGTATCTATGTCATTTTATCATTGACCTCGAACATACACGGCTTTGTATCTCGTCTATGGAAATGACATGCATTTAAATTTATTTTGCACAGTATACTTCATTTAAACCCCTGATAAATACTGCTCGATTTGGGTGACAGCGCACAAAATATGTATACACTTGCGATCGTCGTAAAACGCATGTGTAATACTTAGCTTAAATAGTGCAAGGGTGGAGTATTGAAATTTAAAAGGATATACGATATATATACTGAAGCGTGTTCGTGCCTGGTCTTGTTGGGTTATATCGAGTTTCGCAATTTAAAATAACACGAGTTGTTATGATAGATATCAATAAATCGATATCTGTATCATACATGGTCGTGTTATCTGTGTGTTAATGGAATGTAAAAAGGTACCTATAAATAAACCTATACTTCCTGGTAGTTGATAGTTGGCGTGTATGGAAAGGAATAATATCGCTAGTGGGTTTAGTTCCATTTTCGGAATCACGGTAAGTCATTTTTGATATATAATATATTCCCCCATTGTACAAACAAAAGTACGGGAACTTTCAAACTTAATTGTTTCCACGGATCACGATGAAATATGACCTATATCGATGTTTCATTTAAACTGAAGATATAGAGGGGTTGTGTTAATAGTTTATTTGAGAATTTTCAAACGTTAAATGTTCCGCCATTTTAATTTCTATTTAGTTTCATTTGAACCTCAGAGGAGAAAGGTTTTATTGATTTCATCGATGATGAATTTCATTTTTAACATAGCATTTCATAAAACATATCGACTGTTTCTCGGGAGCTTGTGATTATTTGCTTTCGTGATAATGAAAATAAAATACATATGAACAAAGAAAAAACCCAGTTTAAACGTTTCTTTGACAAGTGCAATGGATATACTAGTAATCAGTCTATATAGTTGATCATACTTTTTTCATAGGCTTTCAGCTTAACGTTTTTACAAGAATCCGAAGGAATCATATAGCCTACTTTACTTTCGAGAACTGTCCTAGACACACTTAAAAGAGTGTCACAAATTGGGGTTCATCTGAAACATTCATCTACTTTCGGTTTCATGAAGGATTCGCAGTAAATGAATGTAACTATCTGAACATTTACTATCACTGCAGTTTCCTCAATAAAATAGCCCAGATGCAAGACAATAAAGTTCTTTTTTATCAATGAAGTCTATTATTTAAACTAGAAGTCCCTCCTGAAACAATAGTGGTGTCTGACTAAGTTATTTATATAAAAAAAGACAAAATCGCAAGATTTTATTGATTTATACTGCAGTCAAAGGCAACATTTATAAGGGACCAAACACTATTTATCAGACTTCGGGAACTGGTGGATTAAAGGTAAGGATTAAATTTCGACCCCTGGATTACATTTATGTTATATTTTTTTAAATATTTGGTTTAAACATATTTTATTTCACATGTTCTTACAACACAATATTTGTACACAATAGAAGAAAAAGGATTAGAACGAAATTAAAATATGACGTTCTTCTCCTACTCATTCATTTGAGTACATTCTTGTTGACTTTCTATGTCTTTGCAGTATATTCATATATACATGGTCATCTATGTCTTTGAATTATATCATGTGATGCAACGTTTGTCAGATAATAGCCTATCTATTGTTTTTTTCAACACTGTCCAGTGTTTTTTAGGAGTATAAAAGAGTAATTGTAAGGTGTGGTTACCTTAGAGCCGGTTCTTCTCTCCCCAACACTCACCCACCTACCCACACCCTCCCATCGGCCTGTTTTGCCACTAACGGTTCAGTACCATTGATCAACCCTTATATGTTTCTGATTATGACCCTATCATTTTGCAACGTACTGCAAGTTTAGTGGTGTGACCCATTTACAACCACTATGCTTTCCTCTTTGATTGTGCGATGACCGGACAGATTGTGGTTTACCTAAATGCTTATAGGACGCTAGCGTTTGATGTTTGTCTTTAATGTTGTCTTATCGTACCCTTAACGGTTTGTTCTCTTGTTGCTCTGGCTTCTGCCAAGTCACTGAGTACTTACATTGTGGATTGCTAGGCCTTTATTTGTTATATACATGATCATGTATGTGTTTTACTTTTACTTATATTGCCTATTAATGCTGCCTTTTTTGTTAGAGATTATAACCTGGCGGGGATATCTTTATTACACTGTCCCGTTTATTGGGATGACAATAGGGTAAGGGTGAGGTGTGGTGCTCCCTAGAACCTGGTGTAAACCCCCAGCGGCCTTGTTTATCATTGACCGTTCCGAGGCGGTATCCCTATTGTCAAGCCTTTTGTGTTTGTGATGTCTTATCTTGCCTTTTATTTATCTTTAAAGTTGTTATTATTTGTTTCTATGTGTGTTTATAGTTGACTGTCGTTCTTGAATGCTACTTTTCCTGTTCGATTTGTATATCTACATTTTTTTATTTTATTTTATAAAACAATGTCCAAAATGATTCTGTTTTGCGTGAGTTGGCCCTCTGCGTACCGTGAATAATACAGCTTGTCGGGGATTTCTTTATTTACACTGTCCGTTTTAAAGGGATGATACTAGGGTTAGATGTGATTTGGTGCAACATAGAAACGGTTAAACCCCAAGTGGCATGTTCGGCCACTGACAGTTTGTAGGCGATATTCCTTAAGTCAACACCGTTATTTGACAAATGGTTGTCGACATTTTTTAAAAGGTGTAATGTGTGCATGGTTTGAATCAAACTGCATCTATATTAATGACATGATGTTCCAAATAATGAACTGTTTGTATTAGTATTGCTATTTATATTTGATGACTGGTTTTAAATTTCAAGAAAAACATTATTTTGGTATCAAAATTGTGTATTGAAATAAGTTAATAAATAAAAATATGAACACGTCATATATTGAAACTTCAAATATGTACCTAAATGAAACCGATCTCTTCGCTTTATTTATGACACAATATTTAAACTTCGTTTTTTTTTAAAGCATTGTTTGCGTGTTATATATATGTTGGCTCGTTTTGTATTTAAAGAAAGCAAGTTCTGTTTAATTATTTAAATTGGTATACAAAAACGTATTTTATTAAGGGAATGTGTTGTCGATATCATGATAAATAATCTATCCATATTTGTTTACAATGAAATATATTTGAATGCTTTCAATTACATGTACATTTAACACTAAATCTTAATCATTATCCCACGAAGGCAACTTGGATTTAGCACTTATAAAACTTATTAATCACGTATAAAAAGTATGCATGTGCATTTTACAGAACTTAAAAGAATAAACACAACACGTTTGATGTCCCGCCAAATAACCTGGAAGATCCCAATAAATCGCCTTTTCACCGGAAGAAGATGGCGGAGAGCTGCAGCGTGTTTTTTTAAACTTTTTTTTACAGAAATTACAGAATAGGGAGAGAATGCGAGAAGACTATTACAGAATTATCATACTAATATTCTATTTCTTTCTGGTATGTTATTTCCCCCTGGTTTTCCATGTTGAAGGAGTAAATCTATACATACTGAGCCCATCTATAGTTCCTGTATACACCCCAAATTTAAAACATTTACTTTTGACCTCCATTCATTTTGCAGGATTATACATAGCTTGGCAACTTGATTTACTGGAACATGGGAGTCGACTCAGGGATTAAAACGTACATTTGGAGAAAGAGTGTGGTTACATTTTAGTGAATACAGTTTATGATAAGATTGTTGATGGCGTCGTCGCATCCTGGTAGCAGTCATGACGTCCTCATGGCGTCATACAGGAATACTGGGGCTATGGAACATCGTATACGGGACGCTGCAGATGATTATTATAAACTGTTGGCAGTCATTCTTGAGTTCAAAATTGACTATGGGGACACCATGCCCGCGGATGCCGAACAAGCAAAAGACATTATAAGAAAACGCATCACTGAAATAGAATCACAATATGACAAACAAGAATTTATGGTTGGTATCTCATAATCATTTTACATGTAAAATCATTTTCATTCCTTAAAGGGGACAACATGTTTATATGTGTCTTACCAATTAAGACAAATTCGTTTTGTGTTTTGAACGAATGAGCATAACTCAGTTTAAAAAGTAGTTTTGTTGTTGTTGTTGTTGTTGTTGTTGTTTACTATACCGGAAGTAAAATTACGTTAAGGTGAAAATTATATGTGGGTTCATATCTGAAAGTAATCAGTATAAAACATGTGATGTTTGTATCACGACATACAATTTGTTATGTATGACATTTTGTTTTAACGCAGGATAAAAGATCAAGACAACTCGACGATAGCCTTTGGAAGGAGCGGGAACACCAACAGGAGTGTAAGCTGTTGTTTGAACAGACGCGGGATGAAGTATCCAAACTGAACACCTTTATGACGTGTCAACTACACCTCTCCTGTACAAATTTCATGGATATAATCGCAGAAAGGTTAAAGTCACTGGCAGAAGGTCGAGTCCGAATACTTATAGCAGGTGTGTATGCAGCTCCACTTCGCTTTAAACGACACACATATTATACAATTATGGACTTTTCAGCTGTTATACATGATGTGATATGCACCAAAAAAATCATTATTGACCGAGGCGATAGCCGAGGTCAATAATGATTTTTTGGTACATATCAACATCATGTATAACAGCTGAAAAGTCCATAACTGTTTTATTATATAACCCTCAATTTACAATTATATAAAACAGGTCAATATCAAAAAAACAATTATATAAAACAGGTCAATATAAAAAAAACAGGTCAATATAAAAAAAACAGGTCAATATCGCTAGATATTTTTTCTAAAAAATTACTTTTTAGCCAATGAAAACGCGTCTATTTATAGGTTATATAATAATGTATATTATGTCCGGAAGTTTATTATCTCCGGAGTATATGGTTTAAGTATGCATACATTGTTTTCCTTAAGTATTATCTGGACCCATATTTCATTTTACAGATATTACATTACTGATTGTTCTGCAGATATACACCAGTTAGTATTTTGTTTATTTGTTTGTCATTTAACGTCATTTCTCAGCATCACATTTTAGGCTATGAATGACGGTCGATTTTTATTGGTGGAGGCAGACCAATCACTTATTCCTGGGTATTACTGCATACCTCCTGCCATCCATAAGAATCGACACCTTCGCACTTTAATATTAGAGTTTTCAAATGCAGCGCCTTGACCTCTCGACCACGGAATAGTAAGAAATTGAATCAGATAATATAAACAGTGTTAGCATTGTCAATAAGCCAGTTTATACTGTAACTGAAAATGAATTTAAAATTATTTGAATGAATGAATAGTCTTACCATTTTATAAAAGGATATGCACGTTCATGTTTATGGTATAATTTTTGCAGATCAATATATTGTCAGAGAGAAGGGGTAAATATACTGAACAAAAAAAGAAACTTCCGCTGATGTTGATGCTGATTGTCTAGAGAGCAAAACAGGAAAAAATAATGATGTTTTAAGAATAAATAATCCTACAATAGTTCAACAAAGATTTATTTTGAAAGTTCAGTTTACAGGGGAACCCCTTTTCTTAAAACATGCATTTTGGCCACAACAGTTTTTTTATTTAATTAATTACAAAAATTACCAAAATTTGTCCAATATACTCTGTCAATCACAAAAACACATAACACGGATTGTGTAGATGGCAGCTTTGATTATCAACATTCATCAAATTACCTCCCTTTAATATTTCCATATCATCCATAAACGATTTTTGCTTGGCAAATTTGAAACTGTTTAATGGGATATATAGTACTCACTTAAGTATGCTTACAAACATTGTTTTCTTAAAACTCTGTTTAATATTTTTATACGCCCTCAAAAACTGGGCCTATGGAAATACCAGCAAATAAATCAGTTTCTTTTTTGTCTTAAGTATATATAACATATCTTGCTTAATGCAAAACTGCCCTTGCAACTATGCACATCGGCATATTGGAATGAAAATAGGGTAAGAGTGACGTTTGAGTATGGTGCCTAGAATCTGTTTTACACCCACAGCGGCCTTTTGTTTAACACATACCGTTCCAAGGCGGTAGCCCTATTGTCAACCCTTTTATGTTTGTGATGTTATATCTTGCCTTTTATGCATTTGTAATTATTCTTTGTTTCTATGCGTGTTTCTAAATGATTGTGGTCCTTGAATGCTTTATTTCCTGTTCGGTTTTCATTTAAATACCAAAATAAGACACATGTGCATGGCCAGTGTTTCGTTAAGAATGCGCTACCAAGAACATGCAGTTTAAAGATAACTTTAAACGACCATTGAGTGCAACACTATATGTTGACGACTTTTGTCTATGGTGCTAACAAGGCCGGTTCTGTGTTATGCATACTCCGGAAAGTTAAACAGATATATATTTCTCGAGTATCATATTGAGAAAATAAATCGCAACATACTCCAGACTGTATTAGCATTGTATTAGCATAGCGGAAAATACGGTTATAATTTATATATTTTTGATAATACAATTCTCATTACCGTGTATTTTGTTTATTATTATGTTATTATTCATTAATTATTACATTACGTTCAACAAGGAGAGATAAGTGCGGGCAAGAGTAGTGTGCTGAACATGCTGATGGGTGGGGAATACATGCCCGTGGAACATGGATCATGTACACGAGTGCCGTGCGAGGTAGTTAACAGTGTTGAAAAGAAGGCACACTTACACTATGAAGATTCCAGGTTGGTAGTGTCATACTTATTCATGTAAATAAACAGATCGAGGTTAACATCCTCATTCGTAAAATCATGAATTTACAATTAACATGTGTGCGTTACCCAAACATTTATTTAAAACTGTGTCCGGTATTGTTCGAATGCGTGTGAATCAACTGCTTAACATGTGTTCATTGTCATTTACATTACCTCGTAAGTCATTTATGTTGATGTCTTCCCGTTAATATGTGTTTATTAAATCTACAACAGTTTGCGCTATTTAATTAATTGCCTTGGTATGGTTTTGTTCTTTTGATTTTTTTGTTGTTTTTTTTGTTATTGTTTGTTGTTGTTGTTGTTGTTGTTGATTTTTGTTGTTGCTTCTTTTTTCTTTTTGTTTAAAGAATACATACCAAATTTATCTAATGAAAGGTTTGTTATTTACTGAACAATCTTAAGAATTATTTTCCGTATATGATCGATTGAGCCAATATAATACCATACAGACTCCAACAATAAGCATTACTGTATTTCCAACAGACAACATGAAACTGTCCTTGCTCTTGACGACAACGGAAACCACCCATGTTGGCAGCGTGTTCGGTCATGTGTGGAGACGGCCATTGATGAAGACACAAGAGGCGTAGATATATGTAACAGGCGTCTGGAAAAAGTTGTCATACATTGGCCATTACCTATACTTTCGGTCTGTTCCTTTATGTATTGCATCTTTTCTTATTAACACATACTTACTAACTACGAATATTACAATCATGTTCTGCATGCTGAATGGTCTAATCATGCGCATGTTAGTTTAGGTGTACTTCCACCAATTGCTTATAAATATCCGAGGTGTAGTCGAATGAAATCTGAATTATTGAAAGTAATCCCTCTTATTTTGCTTACAGAAGTGGTCGGAAATAACTCGTTTTTATTCTCATTTCGAATTTATGCATACACATTGCGAGCAACTATCAATGAAAACATATGTACCCTGGGTATGTTTATTTAACAAACCAACACATTCTTATATGTCTTATGACCCAACCTTTTCTGGTAAATGTTCAAATGGAAGCTATTTTCTATATGTAGAATTACACTGCTCCAGTATCCATACATGATTGCAGCAGATCATTAATGTGGTCCAGTTTAATATTGTTTTCAACGGGGAAATTAATTGGTGGTGTAATACGATTTGATACTGCGTTGGGATCCCAATATTGGCGTGTTATACGTCGATAAAATCGTAAACATAACAATTAAACAATTTATCAATGATTAAGTCTATGAAATTACAGGGGGTATAGAATCTTCTGGGTTAAAAGTTTCAATTTTATTTTCTGTTAGATTTACCCTTTTAGTTGTATGATAGCAATACTTCTGAAATTATTGTCATATAACTGTGCATTTTTAATAGTTTGTTTTTGTTTTGCACCAATAATTATATAATTTCATTGTATCCCTAAAAGTGCCAAACTTTAACAAGTTAACTTATTGGATGATGACATTTGTCTCTAGCATTTGTTAGCAACAGCAAATATTTGTACTGTGACAGTATGAATTTTGCGTTTCAAAAACACACTTCATTCGGGTAGTAAAGAATCATTTTTTTCTGAGTGGTGTTGCACTTAGTGAAATATTGTTTGCAAGGAAAAATGTCACCGCTGCATAAAAGTATGCTTATACGATATATCGTCACGCCTGGAAATTTTACAATAATCTAAAACACATACATGAGCTGAGAAAATTGAATTTAAACAGAAAATGAGTCTTTACTACCGATGATTCTATACACCCAATTACACTGTATAATTATGATGTAATAGTTTCCCTTTTTATCAACTTTACAAAATAGAATATTCAGTTATATACTGATAAAAATAACTTTAGCAAGTAAATAACATATAAATCCCGTTGACCAGATTCTAGGATATGTGTAGAAGCTGTCATGGGATATATAACTTACATAATTATCAGTTATATTAAGGGAATAAGTCTCAAAAGAAATATGCGAAAACAATAGCAACATTTGGTAATCTACATGTTTTGCAGAAATTATAATTTCGCTCTTATTTCAATGTTAAGGGAGGTAATTTCACAAATGGTAAACTTTGGTTCCCTATATCTTTATAAGGGCAAGAAAATTGTCGATTGTTTTAGCGGTTTTTATAACTTGAGACCCATAACAGTTATTTTGTAATGTTTAATCTTGCCCTTTACCTTATTTGTATTTTTAAATGTGAAAAAGTATGTTTTAACTAAATGGGAGATAACTCTGATACTTACATTGGAATACAAAAAGTAAGTGAAAAAGAAGATCAACCTAAGTCATGCCGATGATTTAAAATACTTCACAATATAAAATAAATTACATTTATTTAAGCTAGATGTGCATAAGGTCTTGCTAAACTTTATTTTTTCGGTATATATTACTAAAACGACTTTGAAGTGCTCAGTTCTGTGAGTTTTGTTTTGAAATCTTGAAGATATGTACGTTGCTATCAACGTTTACAATAGCTGTTGTATGTTATTTAAAACATTTGCATGTATTATTGTTTGATTGTAAAGCCAGTGGTGACAGAATGGTCATTATTGAGTTTGTTTCATCAAACTGTTTAATCTTTCTAGAAAACGAGAGATGCCACACTCGCTAAAACGGTTGACCTTGGAATTACAGATGAACTAACTGATGTGGTAAGATATGTTTATAACATGAATTTACCATTACTAAACAAAGTTTTTAACACTTTTAAATGCAATTTGGCGATCACATCTGTTATAACCATTGCGCTTCTGTATTGTCTGTTTTTACATATAGTTAATTTGATCTATTTTCGTTCACAGGGCGCGAACGGAGTGACGTTTATAGACGCGCCCGGCATCTTCGACACTGACGACAGCTTTAACAGCTTATTACCGTATATCCGGTCTGCTGACGCATTTCTCCTGGTTATTAATAACGCCGACAACGCTGGTATCGCCAAAGATAGGGTAAGATCATGTTTTCATGTTCTATCACATTTAAAAGCGAATGTTCTAACCTCTATTAGGGAGGTGGATGCATAAATTTACTAGTGTGGTTTTTGTCATAGCTAGGCGCCCACTGCTGTGGTTGGTCTTGAAGTTGTGTACTTGATAGTTAGAACAAACATTCTCAGACTCCATACACACATATTTAGCTCTCATGAGCCTTAATTAAAGGATGTATTCAGAATTGTTCTGAACAACCACAGCAAAGTGGGGGCGACCAAAAAACCTGAGGGGCGAAAATGTATTCATCTTCCTTCCTTTTCAGGGTTTTAGAAGGTACAAGCATAAAGCCTCTTGTAAGATCAAGCCGATATGGCATATTCTCTCGAGGTTATATAAGCTTCCAGAACACGTTACTCTAACAAACAAATATGCATATATTTCTCGTGTTTGTGTAGTACCATGCCCTTAGGAAAAAAAAGAATTCGAATAAATCATTGAAAAAAAAGGTGAAAATGTATCTTTTCCAATTACGGTTAGCAATAGTAACTTAACGTAACATTATATAGTTTTGCCTATTTTTATAATTATGAATTATAAATTATTGTACATTTAATAACACAATTACTATGGGTCGTTAAATATTGCTAATCATGTATACGTTCAAGCCCCCAGTGGCCTTTTTGCCTGGTGTCATTTTTTGTTTTGTGGTGTCGGGTCAACATGGCGAATGCAACGAAGCATTGCATTGGTCACTCACATCGTTGTTGTATAGTTACCGGGGACAGGTTAATAAAGTTACATAACGAGACTTGTATTATGGACAAATTATGTATTATGGACAATGAATATCGGAAATCATTCATATAAGTGTGTAAAGAGAAGGAACTGACTAGTCAAAAAATGATTAATTCCTTTAGACTGAAACTAATTAATAAATCAAAAACAACATGTTGGATCAATGTATACTTTATTCATTATTCATGCATAAGATATTCGACCCTATGACACGTAAGTTGTTTGTAGACGAATTCGTTATCCGTGTAAATGTTGTTTGTTTCCAATGCGAGTTTTCAGTTGACTGTGTTCTGCGAATGCTAAGCTTTTGCCGACTTGTGTAATCTATTTTATTGTAGAATATGTGATTTCATTGTTTCAGATATTACGATTAATGTCCATAATACGCAACACGTCGGAAAAGAAACATGGCATGTTTTATCCGAAATGTGCGCTATTTGTATGTAACAAATGGGACAGGGTACGAAAGGAAAAGCACGCATATCTTCTAGAAACAATATTCAATGGACTATCTGAAAGTTGGCCGAGACTATCTGAAAAACAACTGGTGCCATGTGTCTGCTCATCAGAAGTAAGTCAATGATATGCTATTGTTCTGCTCATCAGAAGTAAGTCAATGATATGCTATTGTTCTCTCATGTGTGAGTTTGTTTTTTTCCCCCCAAGAGATTCCATTTTCATATATGTAGCATGGTCACTGAAATTATTTTGTATTTGCACAGGTGTTACTCGTTTAATTGACAATAACACCCGTCATACTAAATGCCTAATGGTGTACTCTAACTACCAGTTATTGGAAGTCAGAGTATGGCAGACAGCTGAAATGGACATGCTACAAAACAAATAAGGTATGGTCTCATCTCGTTGGTTGGTTTAAACACCTCGAAGGGCTACGTCCATCTCGATGTTTAAATCAATCAACCAACTGGATGAGAACATACTCTATCAATTACTTATTTGTGTTATTTCCCTCTCTGTGGTGTCGATTTAAATACTGCTGTTTTCATAAGTCTTCAATCAATTACGAATTCTTCCGAGCGACAATTCTAAACAACGTCGAATGACCATTGTATTTTTTTCATAACTGCGTGTGCGATTCGAGGGCAGCAAACCATTCCTTTATATTTCAGGCGGTTCAAGCGGTACAGATAGGCTGTATTACAGAGGAATATGAGCGGTTTTATTTCAGCATGTGTACCTTCATAGAAACCGCAGTTCGGTTACAAACAGAGGCCCACTCTTGGTGAACACATTTCTTTTAACAAGCAAAATAACTCTCAGTTGCTCTTTCCAATATAGTATACAGTGCATGGACTTGTCGGCCGCCTTTCGTCCTCTCTCTCTCTCTCTCTCTCTCTCTCTCAACGACAAATTTCAATAATGAATTAGAATGAGTTTCCAATGAGTGTATAACATTAAACTTCTGTTTAACTCGGGCGTACACATTATAATATTTCCGCCCATACGTTTTACTTTTAATTACTTTTTAATGGATATATGTTATATTAAGACGTTTGTTTTTAAATTATAGGTGGTTGAAAACGTTTCTTGAAAAGACGGTTGCAATAATGCGCAATACAGAGGAGTTCGTTCACTACGCACAAGGTAGAAGGAAAGATGTACTAAAACACCTGCAAGAATACAAAACAGAAGCACTTCAATTTGAAACAAGACGGAGAGAAATAGAAGCCACAATCAGCAAAGAAACCGAGGATACTGTTAATGAATTAAAGGAAAAAACAAGACAAATGTTGAATGCCGACAAGATAAAGTTAACAACCTGGGAAACCAACGAAATACCCATTCGAAATGACGGTGAGTCGTGGAAAGATGTCAATATAAAAACTCACAAGGCTGTTATAAGTCGGCTTGAAAATCACATTGAATGCATTTATGGGAAAGAGGTACTAGAACATCAATTCTTTCAAATGGTTCAGAAACAGTTAAACGAACTCGTCGACTTGTATCAAGATTTAGAACGTCGTATGCCATTGATAGCACAGGTTGCAGGCAAGAAGACGTTGACAGTTGCAGATTTAGGAAGCCTGACGACATCGTACTCAAAGTGGCCTTTCATCGTAGCTGGACTCGCCCTTATTCTTCCACTTGCGCCGATTATACTCATCCTTTGGCATATATACGATGAAATATACTTGCCTCAACCTTTAGATGACGAACAGTTATTTCTCAATGATGCAAAGGGGTACATGAGAAAACAAACAATGGTGTATATTGAAAACATTCTCAGAAACCGACTATCCATCGTCGCAGAGACCTGCATGCAAAACGTCCCTCAAAATGCGAAATACATGTTAACATTTCTCCACTCCTGTGTTGAGCGATATCTTACTTCCATTGATGAAGTATCGAGTGCAATATCCTCAAGAAATGCGCATATGGCGGAAAACGACAACAGTCTCGTTAGTATCTCCAGGTTATCCAAAAACACAGAAGAGTTTCTTATTGGTAAAATTTTAAAGTATGAAATTGACGGAGAGCAGCTGAGAGTTGATGTGGCCGACACTACTAAACACATCGGAAAAGGAAACTGTACAGTTGTCTGTGAAGGCATTTTGCATAGCAATATAAACGACATAGGAGTGGCTGTGAAAGCAATAAAACTACCAAGGGGTGATGGAAACTTTCCAGACGGGACGCACATTTTCAGAGAATACTTTACAATGAGGTAATGATTATGGAAACACACTTTGCAAAATACGTGCTAAACAACAACACCGTATTAATGATCTTGGGTATACACTGAACAAACTGTATAATTGGTCACCTGGGTTTTATGGATATCATTGAAGAAAAAAAAAAGACTTGAACAGACTCAATAAAACCGAGTCTGCTACTTTTCTCTCTTTTTCTCTCTTGTTTGGGGGCTGGCGTGGCGCAATCGGTAGCGCGGCGGATTTGTAATCGGGGGCCCCGGGTTCAATCCTCCGTGGTGCCACTGAGTTCCGTCGGTGTGTTCTTGGGCAAGACACTTTCCCTTAGCCTCGTCCGTCGGATGGGGACGTAAACCGGGTGGTCCCGTGTATCGGTCTATCCTCCGAGCACGTTAAAGAACCATAGGCATCTATTCGATAATAAGAGTAGGGCAGGTTCCCGGATTCCTATGTATCATTCCCCTCACTCTGGGGCGGCTCTAAATAACCTATACTGTGTTGATGAGCCGTTAAACAATATTCAATTCAATTCTCTCTTGTTTGTTGCTTCCAATGGATCACCTTTTCAGTATGTATTGACATTCACACTGGTGTTTGTTTATTGCTGTGTGGCGGCCGTAAAAAGTCGCCCCGACTACAAATCAGTAGTGTTATTATTTACTGGTCCTTTGGGATCATCAAGCCCATTATGTGTTGCTTGAAAGTAGAATATCGCTTAAGCCGGTGCTAGGAGGCGTCAGAGGTGTTGCATTTTATAATTATCTCTCATGAACATACTCAATAAAACCGAGTCTGCTACTTTTCTCTCTTGTTTGTTGCTTCCAAAGGATCACCTTTTCATTAGTTATAGAAAGTAATTGAATAATTTATCGTATGAAATAATTTCATTCACATGTTTGATGAAAATGTCATCACAAGAAAATTAATAGTTCAAACATAACAAAGATATAAAAATTCAACACCCCCAAAACCCAAAGTCACAATTTCAAAATG
This sequence comes from Cyrtodaria siliqua, assembly GCA_037043455.1. Lineage (NCBI taxonomy): Eukaryota > Metazoa > Mollusca > Bivalvia > Adapedonta > Hiatellidae > Cyrtodaria > Cyrtodaria siliqua. The sequence continues at coordinate 37,125 of JAWPHD010003403.1, forward strand.
GCGTCTATTGCCCACATCAATGGTAACCTTAATGATGAAAAGTTGCAGCCAGTACTTGTACCACATATTTCGGCAAATAGAGGGATGTCCTCGCTAAATACATGTATCTCAGCAAATAGAGGGATGTCCTCGCTAAATACATGTATCTCAGCAAATAGAGGGATGTCCTCGCTAAATACATGTATCTCAGCAAATAGAGGGATGTCCTCGCTAAATACATGTATCTCAGCAAATAGAGGGATGTCCTCGCTAAATACATGTATCTCAGCAAATAGAGGGATGTCCTCGCTAAATACATGTATCTCAGCAATAGAGGGATGTCCTCGCTAAATACATAATATATAAATGATATCTCAGCAAATAGAGAGATGTCCTTGGCTGTAGATATTCCCCATGTAATGTTGCTAGAACCATCCGAAAAATGCTAGACGCCAACCATGTCAGAGTTCTTCCATGGGCTGCAAAAAATCCGTATCTAAATCTAATTGAACACGTGTGGGACTTGTTAAAACATCGCGTGCGAAAACGTTCACAACAACAATATGTCTACATTGTGTCAATGAGAGCCCGGTGTCAAGCTACATGGTGTCAATGAGAGCACGGTTTCTAAATAAACTTGCCCCTTATGGAGGCCACATCAAAAAATAAACTCGCTTTGGAAATTGTGACTTTTGGGTTTCAGGGGGTTGAATTTCATACCCTTGTTATGTTTGAACTATTAGGTATTTTACAATAAAGTTTTCAACGAATATGTGAATTGAATTGTTTCATACGATAGTTTATTAAATAACATTCATATCTCATTTACTTTCAAACTGTATTCATAAAACCTAGGTATTCAATTATAAATTGTATTCGGTGTACACAAAATGTCTCATGAAATTCATCAGTATTTAAGGAAATTTGACACGTGATCAAATAATTCCGAGCTGTGTTTATTAGAATATTCTTTAAATATTTAGCTGTTTTATCCGCACAAAAACAATAGGCGGATAAAATGAGTGTTCGCTTCACGTGTACTTATACGAAAACATTGAATATTGCTATATTTTACCAGTCTTAGCGATTAAATATTAAAATATTCAAAAAGTTTGTGTTTTTTTCGAGCGAAACGAACATGAATGTAAGCTTCTTGTTCTCATACAGAACCATGTTTTTGTTTATTAATTAAAAATAAGGAGCGTTTTTCGAATACAAATATAATTGAGCACTGTTTATTTTCATTGAACATTGCACGACGTCATCTGATGTTATTACGCATGTGGTATTATCAAAGGAATACAAAATGTTATGAAACGACATGCAAGCCACCGCATTTCAAAAAATCATATTTACTTTAACAAATGTTTCTGACTGAATAAAATAAACTTTATTTCAGAATGTTGTCAAACAAGCCTCAGAAAGACAGAGAAAACTTTGTCGAGTTTCTAGGCGCTCTTACAGAGGTGAACGTAAACGAGTTTTGGTTGCTACTGGTGATGGAAAGGTGTGATCACAATCTGAATGAGCTGGTTAAATCAGCGAATGGAAAACTGACCCTTCCAATAGGTGATGCATTGCAGTTCCCAGGGAATGACTCGGCAAAAGGAACAAGTTGGGGATATGCTTTGAATATCGCATTACAAGCCGCGAAAGGATTACAGTTTGTGCACGACAACAACATTGTACACAGAGATGTTAAACCGCAAAACTTTTTGGTAAGTATTTTTGCAACTATATCAATTGTCATATTACTATTAGAAAAGAAGAACTTGTTCATATATATATATATTTATCCCATAACTTACGGTGTGGGAGTGGAATAATAACACCATTCTATATTTTCGATATACCACTAGTTATATAAGTATGCAAACAAGCCTAGTATGCTGTCAAAAAAAATCGATAATGACTATGATTTAATTCCCACGATTTATGTCGGTTTTGCATGTTAAAACGACAGGCAAAATGCAGTAAATGACGATATGTGAGTTATGTGATAAATATAATCTAACATTCGTTCTCATTCATTATTGAATTTATTAAACTCGTTAGAAAAAATAATATAATGCTCGACAAGAGCCTCGCATTATATCATTTTGCTAACCCGTTTAATAAATTCAATATTTGAATGAGTACTCATGTAAGATCCTCTTTCTCTCTATATATATATATTTATGATTTTGAAGATTTGTCTGTCTAACATAATGCTGCTGTTTGCTCTGTTTACTTTAACGCTTTAATGTATCTCATGTAAAATATTTTTTGCAAGATATGGCCATTGTGTGGTTTGCTCAAGTAAAGACGGTTATTAATGTGGTATTTGCTAAATAAATACTGAAAAGTGGATTTCTTGGAAGCAACAAACACAAACATGAGGGAAAGTATCAGACTCGGTTTTATTGAGTCTGTTCATGAGAGATAATGTAAGGTGCAACTTCTCTCACGCCCACTAGCACCGAGCTTAAGCGGTATTCTGTTTTAAAGGCAAAATAGCGGTCTTGATGATCAAAAGAAACAGTAAGTAATAACTATACTGATTTGTAGTCGGGTCGAATATTTGTTTATTTATAGCCGCCACACATGCCAAAAGAAACGCTAGTGTTGGAAGCAGCAAGCACAAACAAGAGAGAAAAGTCGTACTTGCTAGAGGTCACAATTGTGTAAATGTTTAAAATCTTTGTCTTGCAAAATTCCGTCACTGTTCGAGTTGCTCAAGTACGGATATTGAGAGAGTGACAGTTTATAAACTATCCACGTACATGTTTACATGAGGATGTCATTGCGTAATTTGCTTCAGTAAACAACTTGCAGGGGATGACATTATACAATTATGGACTTTTCAGCTGTTATACATGATGTGATATGCACCAAAAAAATCATTATTGACCGAGGCGATAGCCGAGGTCAATAATGATTTTTTGGTGCATATCAACATCATGTATAACAGCTGAAAAGTCCATAACTGTTTTATTATATAACCCTCAATTTACAATTATATAAAACAGGTCAATATCAAAAAAACAATTATATAAAACAGGTCAATATCAAAAAAACAGGTCAATATCAAAAAAACAGGTCAATATCGCTAGATATTTTTTCTAAAAAATTACTTTTTAGCCAATGAAAACGCGTCTATTTATAGGTTATATAATAATGTGTGATATTCCCAAGTTTACTGTGTTAGCAAAATAGTGTTATTGTATGAGTTGCTCGACAGAGTGACATTATGTGAATTGCTCAAGTACACGGCTTACACGAGAGTGATATTGTGTTAATTAATCAAGATAATTTCTGTAAGGGGAACATTGTGTGAGTTGTTCAGGTACACGTATTGCTAGAAGTCGTCATAGTCGTGAAGGAGGTTGTAGTTTGTAACTATTGCTGATACTGAACAAATGCATTGTTGTATGTTGTTTGACATTTAAAACCGAAATTATTACTTCAATTTGGATAGGGACACAATTGATTCGGGAGTTTATAAAACAGTGTTTTATTCAAGGCATGTACATAATATTCTATCAAGTACATGAAATAGTTTATGCACACAAAAAAGTATGACGACATGTGTAGGTATTAGAAGCAGATATAAAATAAATACTGAAAAGTCGAACAGGAAGTATGACATTCAAGGACCACAGTCAACCAAAACAATAAATACAAAGATGAGTAGAAGGCAAGATATAACATCACAAACATAAAAGGAATGACAATAGGGATACCGCCTTGAAAAGGTCAGTGGCAAAAAAGGAGGTTTAAACCAGTTTCTAGGGTGCACCAAATCTCAATCTTACTCTGTTGTCATGCCAACGAAATGGAATGAGACAATGTAAATAAAGACATCCCCGCCAGGTAATATTCTCTAATAAACAAGGCAGCATTAATCGCACTATAAGTATAACACATAAATGATCACGTATATATGAATTTAAAAAAAACATAGAAAGTCACAAAGCAAGTACTCAATGACTTGGCAGAAGCTATAGCAACAAGAGAACAAACCGTTTAGGGTAGACACGGCAAGATTTAAGGCAAGCATCAAACGCTACCGTCCTTTGAGGATTTAGGTAGACGTCATCATAGTGTCCACAATTTGTCCGGTCATCGCACAATCAAAGTGGAAGTTATAGTGGCGAACTGAAAATGAGCCAACCACTAAACATGCAGTGCGTTGCAAAATGATAGGGTCATAACTTCGTGTGATACACCTTTTAACAAGTTTAATCAAGTTTGTATGAAAGTGATTATGACCGTTATGACCAAGGGTCTTACGAAGTTTGGAAGTTTGTAAATTCCATCACCAACGAAGTTCAAAACGTGCATTAGTATATGTAAGCCTTTAATATGGTTTAAGACCATCGTAAACGGAGGGGGAATTACCAGATGGCATCGGATAAGTGCTTGAGTTTTTCTAATAGGGAGCATACCTTCTTGCTAGATAAATGATGACAATGTTCAGTAAGCGTTCAAGCATTCAATCATTTTTAGCTCTACTGGCCAAGGGCCAGCAGAGCTTATGGGATGGTGTGTTGTCCGTCTTCCGTCGTCCGTCGTCCGTCCGTTAACTTTTGCTTGTGTACATTCTAGAGGCCACATTTCTGATGCAATCATCATGAAACTTTGTCAGAATGTTTGTCTCAATGAAATCTCGGTCAAGTTCGAAAATGGGTCATGTGGGGTCAAAAACTAGGTCACTAGGTCAAATATTGGAAAAACCTTGTGTACACTCTAGAGGCCATATTTTTGTCCCGAGCTTGATGCAACTTTGTCAGAATGTTTGTCTTAATTATATCTTGGTCAAGTTTGAAAATGGGTCACATGGGAATAAAAACTAGGTCACTAGGTCAAATATTGGAAAAACCTTGTGTACACTCTAGAGGCCATATTTTTGACCCGAGCTTGATGCAACTTTGTCAGAATGTTTATCTTAATTGTTTGTCTCAATGAAATCTCGGTCAAGTTCGAAAATGGGTCATGTGGGGTCAAAAACTAGGTCACTAGGTCAAATATTGGAAAAACCTTGTGTACACTCTAGAGGCCATATTTTTGACCCGAGCTTGATGCAACTTTGTCAGAATGTTTGTCTTAATTATATCTTGGTCAAGTTTGAAAATGGGTCACATGGGGTTAAAAACTAGGTCACTAGGTCAAATACTTGTAAAACCTTGTGTACACTCTAGAAGCCGTATTTCTGACCCAATCTTGATGAAACTTTGTCAAAATGTTTGTCTTAATTATATCTTGGTCAAGTTCAAAAATGGGTCACATGGTGTTAAAAACTAGGTCACTAGGTCAAACTTTGGAAAAACCGTGTGTACACTCTAGAGGCCATATTTTTGACCCGATCTTGATGCAATTTTGTCAGAATATTTGTCTCAATTATAGCTTGCTAAAGTTCGAAAATGGGTCACACAGGGTCACACAGGGTCACACAGGGTCAAAAATTAGGTCACTAGTACACTCTAGAGGCCATATTTCTGACCCGATCTTGATGAAACTTTGTCGAAATGTTGTCTTAAATATATTTTGGTCAAGTTCGAAAATGGGTCCCATGGGGTCAAAAACTAGGTCACTAGGTCAAATACTTGAAAAACCTTGTGTACACTCCAGACACCATGTAGTACGACTCGATTCATCAATGGTATAACAGCCAGTAGAGCGTTCACAGGCCCTCTTGGGCCTCTTGTTAATGGGATACCGCTGGTAGAAAAATGACGATAACACGTTTCTACAGCAAACTGGATGTTCAAACACCAGATATTAGTGAAAGCGTAGAAGGTGTGAAACATGTTAAATTGTAAATAAATATAAATGCATGACGTACATGCCTCCATGATGAAAGACCGTCTAATAAACTATTCCAACGGAAAGTTAACAAGGGAAGTCACTGAAAACAAGGGAAGTTATTGTTTCTTGGATTAGACTGGTTTGCAAAATAAAATTCTCGGTTATCTATTCCGATATGCCTCAAGTGGGTTGGATCTACACTGAAGTTTTTCGTAATCTTTCGCTTATTTTGAACAAACCATTTGATAAACGACTCAGATCCTCCATAAACATAAATATAATTATTATGTTGTATGTCACAGTTTGAAATTGTTCTATTTCAGCTTAAATTTACTGCAGACAACAACATCGTGGTAAAGATAGCAGACGTTGGCTTATCGCGTGAGATTGATCTCATCACAACAACTTACATTGGCACGCCATTGTACAATGCACCAGAAGTATCGCTGGACAGTCTCACGCACTCTTTCGAAAGCGACATCTACAGTTTCGCTCTTGTTGTTTGGGAAATATGGTACGGAAAGACGGTGTTTGAGCATGTGGCTACAGAACAGTTGAGAACTGCCAAGAGAGAACCACCCGAAATGGGGAAGGTGAAGCCTCCCGACTCGTTGAAAAACAAACTTATATTGTCGTGGAACACAGAAAGAAAGAAAAGACCCAACATAACGGCAATGGTTGATTGTTTAAGCGAATTGACACAGGAGTACCGATGGCCAAACTGAGATAAAATTGTTACAAAATTTGAATATAAAATATTATTCATACTACAAATATTGATACGTTTTGTTACGCCATCGCCATTAAATATGATGGTCATCTAAGAAGTTGATAGTCTTCACATATATTTTGAACAGAACTGCTCTTGTTTTTACAAATAAACTTTCAAGAAGGCCGCCAGTGTATTTCCGTTTAGCGCAGTAAAACGTATACTTGTCCATTAAAGGGAGTACATCAGGCTTTCCAATGGATCTAGGGGTCCGACTTAAAATTGACAAATAATAATATTTTCTATTTTAAAGCGCCTAAACATAATGAATGATCCTAAAAATGACCCCTTCGTTACAAGGAAATTCATTCTGTACAGTAATACATGCTATCCTAGGTTACGCACCAGGGTTAATGTCAGCATTTTATGCCCGATTCCGTCTTAGCTATATGGTGTATTCAAAGTTTAAACCTTAACAATATGGTTCGAAGATCATATTTTGATGGATATAAGTGTTTTATCATGAATTGGAACATTTTTTTTATAATTAAAGATATTTCTAGAAAAATCCTGATGTACTCCCTATACGCTTATGTATGCTACTTAGGCTCTCCAGGTATAAGAATAGTATTTACGCAAATAATCACCATGCACCTTTACCCGACGGCAAAGTCACTGTCAGGAATTTTGACGTCAGACGTTATTCAACGTTTTGTCATCTGCTTTCACGTTACGCAAATGTATGGGAACATCTGACGTCGCGTCCAATTTAATTGTGTCTGACATAGATCATTAAAATACTCAATGCTGATTATTGAAGTAGTTTTAAAATTCCTATCAAGACATCTGACTCAACTGTTAGGACGTCATTTTAAACGATTTTAAACGTCTGAAAACATACAAAACAACGATTACGTTATTACAAAGCAACGTTAAGTTTAAACAACAAAATAAGATTGTTTAAAATAGGATAAAGCTGTATATTTTCCTCGTTTGATGTTGATAGATCGGCATACAATGTAAGTTGTGATAATTTGTATTATGTTCAATCTCTCCAAAATGTATTAAATACGTAAAAATCCGTGTCAGATAAGAAATAAAATATTTCCAGCGGGTTTATATTGTGCGAGATCTAAACCTCGTATGTTTGGCTTCAAACACACAGAAACCACGGGCCTACGGCTCATGGTATCGATGATCCTCAAGTTCCGCACACCAGGTGCATCTTGAACAATATAAACCCGATGGAAATATTGTATTCTTTTTTTTTTGTCTATTCCTAACAATGTTGTTGTTGAGTTCTACATATATACATGCATCTAGTGAATATATTATCGTGTTATTATTTATTTTTTCTAAATGTACAATCTGGAAATATTATATGAAACCATGTAATATATGAAAGTATATTTTTCTAGCATGTAGCTAGTACGGTTACAACTAATGATTGGGTTTGTGACATAACAGCCCTTTATAGCTTAACATGTCATTGTGTAACTGTTTCTGCCTAATAACTATTATAATATGCAATGTAAGATTTAAAAGCACTACTGACTCTTACATGGTCGACATGATCTGTCATCAGATTTTTGTATGTTCAGTATTTTATACTGGCCTTTGTTTCACTTCCAATCATCTATGAGTAGTTGAGAAATTACAAAAATATGTTATACAGATTTATTTAATGAGAATTCATTTGAAACTAGTCAATGATCCATGTCAAACGTACACCATGAGTAATATCAAATGTCTTCTCTATTACACATCACTGTTACATCTAGTTCACTTATATAAGAATCAGAAAGTATATTTCCATAGTCATGTCTAGCAAGGGAGATAAAGCGAGATATTATATTGCCCTGTATACAGGGGAGATAACATGAATAGCATTTATGTTTAGCTTTACAACAGTTATCTGTTACAAATTTTAGAAGCATGTCATGTTGGAATGGATTTTATGTTTAACATAGAAACTCAATGAAAAACATATAAAGTGATATTATAAAAGGGGGAAATAATAATGTGCACTAATGGAGTTAATAATGGAGAACTTATATACAAAGTGGGATTATTAATATACATAAAAATAACAGATGTTGGATTCATCAAGTCCAAACTAAGATATTTTTTTGAAATCAGGTCCACCATGTTTTATTTTTTTGTGAATTTTTTTTTTTAATTGTTTTTTTTTTATAACAAAATCATGTATTTTTCCCAACGCTTTTCAAAAATGTCTTGTTTAATATTTTTGCAGGCTATACATTTCTAAACAGTATTTGAATATAGCTTTTAAAAACTGTTAAAAGTAGAATTAGTGTTTTTTAATTTTTGATTGAATATAAATTTTCTGGCAGTAAGGAGGAGATTATTTAAAACAATATCATACTTATCATTTTCAAAGATGATGTTAGTTACCGACCATACTGTATTAATATCTTTACATTTATTATGAAAGAAATTTGCAAGTGCTTGCCAAAAATCGTTTACTACATTACAGTCATAGAATAGGTGTTTTATTGTTTCTATATCTTCATTGCAAAAAGAGCAAAGGTCTGTATTAGAAATATTCATTTTTTAAAGTAAATAGTGTGTTCCCAAAATTCTATGATTTATTCTGAATTGCAACCATTGCAGATTTGAGTCTTTTGACGATTTGAAAGGTAGATAAAATAATTTAGACCAGTACATAGTTTGAGTAATATCCATTTTCTTGCTAACTCTGTTGCAGTTTTATTGGCTAGCATTGCATCATAAATGGATCTGCATCCTTTTTCATCTTTAAGAATTATTCCTATATGAAGCGGTATTATAGGATTTGGACTATTGCTCCAGAAATGGGGGAAGTTAAATTTATTTAGATAAATTCTGACTGATGCCATTATTCCTTCATATTCTAAAAAATTGGTTTGAATGTTAAATTTTTGTCTAAATTCTATTAGTGTCAATAAATTTCATTTATGGTTCATAATGTCATTTATGAAAGTTACTCCTCCTGAATACCAATGTTTTAAAAAAAATGGAAGTTTGTCCGACCTTAATATGTGGATTATACCATAAAGGGACACAATGAAATTTGCTCCAATATTTTGGATCTGAACTACATGCGAACAGTTTATAGCTGATAAAGATATCTTTCCAGAATGGATTATGTACTTTATTTATATGTCTAGATATATAATCAGCACCAAAACAAGAGAAGTTTAAAAAACATGCATACAATTCATTGAAAATATTCAGAGATTTTTTTTTGTCTGATAGTAATCTTCTGATCCAAGTAAGTTTGAATGAAATAAAGAATATGTCCAAATCCAACATTCGAAGACCACCTTGTGAGTAATTAAGACAGATAGTAGATCAGGTTTTCCATCCCACAAAAAGTTAAAAAAGAGTTTCTTTAATTCTTGAATCTTGTCTGGCTTCGGATTTGGTAAAGTTAAAATAAGATGGTTTATTTTGGACATAGCTAAGCTCTTTATTACTGTAATTTTCAAATAAGTGTTAGTATTCTTTTAGACCAATTTATTAATAGTTTTTTTACGTCCACGATTTTTTCTTCGTAGTTAATGTCTAACGCTGTTTTAAGATCAACAGAAAATGTTATGCCCAACACTGTAAATTCATTACCCCATGATAATTCATAGTCTTCGCATATTTTAGTATTACTTTTTTTCATTGAACCTATCTATATGACTTTAGTTTTATCCATATTAATATTAAGGCCAGATATTTCTGCATAAAATTTTAACACATTAAGGGAATTTCTAAGTGAATTCTCTGAACCATCTGACATTACAGATGTATCATCTGCATATTGTGTTATATTCTGTGGACCCGACTTTAATACCTTTTATATTGAGATTATTTCTGATGAGAACAGCCAGTATCTCTGCAGAGAGATTAAAAATATACGGTGACAGCGGATGGCCTTGTCGGCAACCTCTCTGGAGACTAAACCATTATGAGAGATGACAATTTACTGAAACACACGATTCGGTGTTTGTGTACAAAACCTTTATCCATTCTATAAAAGAAGGCCCAAAGTTGAAATAATCGATCGAGGACTTCAAAAATAAATGTCCAGGCAACTGAATCAAACGCCTTTTCAAAGTCGGTGAGTAATAATAGTCCTGGAATGTTATATTTTTCTGCATAGAACATTAGATCATACAGTAGTCTAGTATTTCCCCCCATGTATCTACCTGTAATGAAGCCAGTTTGATCCTCATTGATAATCAATGGTAAAACTTGTTTTAGTCTTTGCGCTATACTTGCTGAAGCTAATTTATATGCAACATTTAAAAGTGAGATTGGTCGCCAGTTCTTGAGGAGTTGCTTGTCTTTATTTCCTTTCGGTATACAAATAATAACCCCTTGTTTCTGAGAGGTGGATAGTTCGCCTCTATTAAAACATTTATTTATAGACCTTACGACAAAGTGTCCGATATCTCGCCAGAAGAACTTGTAAAATTCTGCGGTAAAGCCACTTAAGCCAGGACTTTTAAAATTAGACATTCGCTTAAGGCTGTTTAACATTTCTTCATAGGTAAGAGGGCCCTCAAGTAGGTTTTTATTTTTCTCCGTTATTTTTGGTATGTGCATGTTAGACAGTATCTCTTTAAGGTTTCCATGATTGGTTGCATGATAAGAATATAGATATTTGTAGAATTCTCTTGTTTCATTTAATACATCGTTTTGAGACTTAATAATTATTTTATCTTTTGTTTTTAACCTAAAATTTACTTAGAAGTAAAATTCCTGTTTTCTAAATTACTGCTTGTTTTTTCCCCTTCCTGAACCCATTTTGCTCTAGATCTTATTTTTGTTCCCTCTAGTTTTTTCTCCCTAATTTCATATAGTTCATTCCGTTTATTTTCTATTAAGTCATGTTCTAACAGTATTTCTTTTTCTAAATTTTGAATTTCAGTTAGAAGTGTATGTTCTTCATTATTTTGAAGTCTTCTTTTATAGGAAGAGTATGCTATGGTTTCCCCCCTAATTTCCATTTGCAAAACATCAAAAAAAGTTGGTCATCTATATTAAATTGTAAATCTGCTGCATTAGTTAAGTTGACGTCCATATCAACTAACTGCTCCTCTTTTGCGTATTGAGTTTTTATTGCTTTTATCAGTGTTTTTATCTCTACAACATAGTCTGCATCTTTTAACAGGGAGTTGTTCATTTTCCAATATGAGTTACCTTTATTAAAGTTGTTAAAATCATGGTTTAAAAGGATCATTGAGTGGTCGGTTTTATTGCCTGGCAGGATTTTTGTTTCATCAATATACGTATAAATATTATCTGATATAAGAAAACAATCTTTCTTAGCTCTTTTTCTAGATTTTTTTCTAAACCAAGTAAATTCTCTATTTTCCAAATTTTGATCGCGCCAACAGTCTATTACGTTACATTCAACAATTGTTTCAATCACTACATCTCTGGCATTTGGATTATTAACATTAACATAATCGAAACTATCTTTTTCAGGATTTAATATCAAATTGAAGTCACCTGCTATTATTGAAGGATATTCACTGGATGTACTATTATTTTTAAGTGTACACAAATTTGGATCGTCTCTATTAGGACCATAAATGTTTATTATATTTAACCGTTTCCCATCGATTGAGACATCAAGAAATAGTTTATTTCCATCCTCATCTTTAATTTCTGAATGTACTTTCAGTTCAAAATTGTTGTTAAAAAGAATAGCAACTCCTCTTGACTTGCTTGAAAAATTACTAAAATAGCAGTCATATCCCCACTGAACTGGAATATAGTTATTTTCCGCATCAGTAAAGTGAGTGTCTTGTAACAGATAAACTGAGTATTTTTTACTTTTTAGAAAGTCGAAAGTGTCTTTTCTTTTCTTTTTGTCACCGAGACCTGTACATTCATGGAAGCAAATGTAATTTTACCTAACATTTGTAGTCAAGACAATCTTAAGGAGATAATTGAGAGATACTGGGTGTCTCACTGGAACAAAGAGCTTGATGAATATAAGTGTAAATATAATTAGAGAATTAACTGTTGTATTTTTATATACCCAGCAGTGACGTTGCCTTTGTGCAATGCAAACTCCATTAGTTACACACATTCTTACATCATAAACACGATTTGGATTGTCCATGCTTTTGGACGGAGGTAGAAAGAAGTTTGTGCCTAACATTATGTAAAAATGAATTAAAGATGAATTAAAGGAACATACGACAATCTCGATAAGTTCACGTCGTCCATCATAAAATGGAAAGAAAACTCAAACATTTATTTAATTATATTCAAGAACGCTTTAATGTCAAAAAAGATAGACTCATAGTGGATAAATAAACCAAGACGCCAACTTCATTGTTTGATAAATATTTCAAGATTGGCGCATGTTCCTTTAACAAAAGCTTTTATTAATGTTTTTTTAGATAATAGGAATTAATAAATGACATAATTGTGAAAAAATATCAGACAATTACATTAAAAAACAAATAAACAAACAAGGGTTCAGCATCCCAAAAATATGACTAAAAAATTAATGTAAATATACAATAATACCTATATAAACTAACACCTATATACACTTCTGGTACTGTTACACCATTATCCGCTCTCTTTCTTGATTATGTCATGGCTGGTACCATACATTCCATTAAAAGGTGAAAAAAACAGACAATACACATTTCATTGAAATACATTTTTTAACTAATGAGTGTCATTATTATATATGGTATGTTTTATTGTGCGAGATCTAAACCTCGTATGTGTGACTTCAAACACACCGAAACCACGGGCCTACGGCTCATGGTATCGATGATCCTCAAGTACCGCACACCAGGTGCATCTGGAACAATATAAACCCGATGGAAATATTGTATTTCTTAATTAATTATTTTTGTTAATTTGTTAACGTAATTAAGGTATTATGGTTGTATCAAAGATCAAGCTGTTAAAAAGTCTTTATATGCAGTGGTATTTGAAATTTAGAGCTTTAGATCTTGTATTTGGACGTTTATACATAAATAGTGCAGCTGTCTCATTGTCTGCTTACGCATTTAGCAAGATTAACTAGTTATTTGATACAAATATAAAAAATCTTTGCAGTGGAACAAATCAACCATGAGGTAATAAATCCGTTAATTTTAACTATAATGTTGTTTATGTGTATTTTTCCACCTAAAAATCTAACAATAACATAGAAGATACAATATTTTAGTGCATCGTTTGATCAACACGCTGTAACAAATTAGTTATGAGATAATCCAGGGTCATGGGGATATTATTTCGGATGGCGGTAGTACAACTTTGATAGGTAAGAGTGAGGTTTAGTGACCCTAGAATCTGGTTTAAACCCCAGTGGCATTTTTGGCCGCTGACCGTTGCAAGGTGGCAGCCCTTTTGTCACCCCTTTTATGTTTGTGATGTCATATGCATTGCCTCTTATTTATCCTTGTAATTGTTGTTTGTTACTATGTGTGTTGTTGGTTGACTGTGATCCTTGAATGCTACATTTCTTGATCGTCTTTATATCTACTTCTGGAAAATCAGCTCGTAAATCAGCTCATTATGACTCAGATAATGATGGTGATGTGTTTGGTGCAATTATGACTCAGATAATGGTTGTGATGATGGTGATGTGCTTGGTGCAGTTAGGACTCAGATAATGATGGTGATGTGTTTGGTGCAATTATGACTCCGATAATGGTGGTGATGATGGTGATGTGCTTGGTGCAATTATGACTCAGATAATGATGGTGATGTGTTTGGTGCAATTATGACCCAGATAATGATGGTGATGATGGTGATGTGTTTGGTGCAATTATGACTCAGATAATGATGATGATGTGCTAGGTGCAATTATGACTCAGATGATGCTGATAATGTGCTTGGTGTAATTATGACTGGATAATGATGGTGATGTGTTTGGTGCAATTATGACCCAGATAATGATGGTGATGTGCTTGGTGCAATTATGACTCAGATAATGATGGTGATGTGCTTGGTGCAATTATGACTCAGATAATGATGGTGATGTGCTTGGTGCAATTATGACTCAGATAATGATGGTGATGTGCTTGGTGCAATTATGACTCAGATAATGATGGTGAAGTGCTTGGTGCAATTACGACTCAGATAATGATGGTGATGTGCTTGGTGTAATTATGACTGGATAATGATGGTGATGTGTTTGGTGCAATTATGACCCAGATAATGATGGTGATGTGCTTGGTGCAATTATGACTCAGATAATGATGGTGATGTGCTTGGTGCAATTATGACTCAGATAATGATGGTGATGTGCTTGGTGCAATTACGACTCAGATAATGATGGTGAAGTGCTTGGTGCAATTATGACTCAGATGATGATGATAATGTGCTTGGTGCAATTATGACTCAGATAATGATGGTGATGGGCTTGATGCAAGTAACCAGCAATAGCACAGTACAAAAGATAGCAGAAATAGACAGACACTAAATTACTCATCCACGAGGCGTGTTGGATTCAGACATGAATCGGGTGGGGGTATTTCTTAACCGGAAGTCTAATCAAGTCGCCAGTTATGTGATTATCGGTAAATATTTAGTCTATGCTTGATTTGAACAGACACCATTGACTCTACAGTATATACACTTCAAAGAAATGGGTAAACTATAAGCTCTGGAAACACGAATAAGCTGAGAAACATAGACCCTATAAGAAGTAGCCCGGGGAACATCCCCATGCGAGGGTAAGTTACAATCTCAAAATTAAAGTCATCTCTCTTGTCATAGATTTTAGTAATTATTTCATCATTTTCAAAAGAGACATGTAAATCAAGAACAGAAGCGTCAGTATCTGTAATGTTACAGTCAAGTTGGCTGGTTTTAAAAAGCATCCAATGGTTCGGTCTTATGTAGAAACCATAACGTTATGAAAGAGAAAATGAGACAACTGGTAGGAAAACTAATAACTGGAAAACATATCTAAACAAGAAATGTCACTAAGTGACAAATGCCCCCTAAGTGGTTTTGACATTTGACCTCTAAGTGTGACCTTGACCTTGTAGCCACGGACCTGGATTTTGCGCGAAACAAGTCGTCTCGTTGTGGTGAGCACTTGTGCCAAGTTATTTGAAATATGATACTCTTGTCTATATACACTCATCTAAAATGTTAAAGTTATTAATCAATATATATATGTATGAATAAATATTATTATTTTCAGATTGTAACAAAAACTCTACATTAGCTGTAGTCCGGACTCGATAATTTGGTTGTTTTGGTTCAATCCAATACAATAGTATAACACTGACAGGTAAAACAGGTGTTGGCAGTTTACACAGGTTAATTGTTTTATCTCTTTTCTCGTGCATGCGCAAGACACAGACACTGGCTTTGAATGATATGTTATACATGAATGAAACATATTCATTATTATACTCCATATGCTTGATATGTTCATGAATTACATTGAAATTAGTGTACCAAGTGTTTATCTGTTTATTAAACAATACTGATAAAGGTGATCCTTTGGGAGCAACAAACACAATTAAGAGAATAAAGCAGCAGACTCGGTTTTATTGAGTCTGTTCATGAGAAGTAATGAAAGAAGCAACACCTCTCACGGGGCGTCTTAAGCGGTATTCTACTTCAATGCCACCTATTTTGGGCTCGTTGGTCCCAAAGGACCAGTAAAAATAACACTACTGATAAAATGGAAAATATATGCACTACGTGGTCCCGCCCTAATTCCATTAAGCGATAGGAAAGCTTATATTAGCAGGATTTTATAACGGATATTGTTTCAACAATCAAACATGTTTGACAGTCCACATGTCTGACCACTACACCACGTATTCGTACATGCGTTTTGTATTGCAATCGTATTACTTAATATGTAATAACACACACACAAAAAACAAGGCAATGATAATTTTCCGGTCATTTATCTGCTCACCCTACAAGTCCACTGGACTGTAAATATTTATTCAATAAAGTAATATTAATTATGCCGAGATTATTCAGTACTCGTTGAGCGAAGAGTAAATAATAGTTATATAGATGTATAAACCAGTCGGAGAAACACAGTGTCCGCAAATCTCGTGCAAATCCCGTGCAGCACGCTTTTCGTGGTATATGATCTGGAAAAGATTCATCATGTATCTTCGGACTATTACTTTATCAAAATGGTGGACACGTGTGACATTTCGTAAGTTTGTTTTATATTACTGGATTGAATTTTTATTATTCATACAAATAACGGATTCTATATGACAATGGCTGTAGGCCTATATAACCTTTGACGGGATTTGCGGGCGTTTAAAACTACCATGTCGCTTGTCTATCATGTATATTTTAAGGAAAATTACTGTTATTTAACAATTAATTTCATTTGTTCTACCAAGAGTGATGTGTAAATGCACACGTTTTTAAACATTACACGAAAACAACTATGCTCCAACTAGGATAAACACATAAAACACATATACACAGGCACGCACGCGCACACAGACGCACTCACACACAGGTGCTCTCGCGCGCGCAGGCACGCACACTCATATACGCACAGAAAAAACAAACAGCGACACGTCGTCTTGTTGTGATGAGCACTTGTGCCAAGTTGTTTGAAAATCCGTCCATGACCGTCGGAGGTACTAACCGGACACGAAAGCACTTCTTTTTTACATTTGACCTCTAAGTGTGACCTTGACCTTGGAGCCACGGACCTGAATTTTTTGTGCGACACGTCGTCTTGTTGTGGTGAGCACATGTGCCAAGTAATTTGAAAATCCGTCTAGGAATGCCAGAGTTATTGACCGAACACGAGTGTACGGACTAACGGTCTGACTGACGGACGGACGGTGCGGCTACTATATGCCGCCCTTCGGAGGCATAAAACAATAAACAACAACAATAAAAAAGCTAATAGTACATTTACATTTTAACGGAAACAAAAGCTTGAAATGGATTCTGCAGCCCTACTGAAACGAAATGCGCACACGTGCTTGCGCGCGCGCAGACACGCACGCACTCTCATACGCATAGGAAAAACAAACAGAGAAGAAGAACATCAAATGTCACTGTAACTGACAAATGCCCCCGAAATGGTTTTGACCTTTGACCTCTAAGTGTGACCTTAAACTTGGAGTCACGGACCTGGGTTTTGCGCGCGACCCGATGTATTGTTGTGGTGAGCACGTGTGCCAAGATATTTGAAAATCCGTCCAAGATTGCCAGAGTTATTGACCGGACACAAAGTCACTTATTTTTTACCTTTGACCTCTGAGTGTGACCTTGACCTTGGAGCCACGGACCCTGGATTGTGTGTGCGACACATCGTCTTGTTGTGGTGAGCACGTGTGCCAAGATATTTGAAAATCCGTCCAGGATTGCCAGAGTTATTGACCGGACACGATTGTACGGAGTCCGACTGACGGACAAACGGTCTGACTGACGGACGGACGAACGGAGGGTGCGGCTGAAGGGCGGCATAAAAACTATGAACAACAACAATAAAAAGCAAATAGTACATTTACATTTTAACGGAAACAAAAGCTTGGAATGGATTCTGCAGCCCTGAAGAGCATGATTTGATTTGTGATACTATTTTCAATTGTCGACCAATGGGACCACGCCCGGGAATCGCAGTGCCAGCATCGCTTTGGCAATACCGAGAGTTTAAGGCGGAGGATTTCCGGTAATGCAGGCGAGCGATCAAAACTGCCGAAATTGAGGTTGGTGTTCAACATTGTGCACGATTATATTTGTATTTTAACCTTTTTTTCAAAATTCTAAGAATGTCATGAGCTAGCCAATTGGCTAGCAGATATGGTAAGTTGAAGAAGATATATCGAAAAAAATGCACGGCAATACAGGCGTGCAACCTATATAAAAACAAAGTCAAGGTGGATATATTCGTCGTTTTTAGAGATGCCTATTTATTTTTAATCACATTATTATAATTATTGTTTAATAACACTCGATAACATCTAAATATAATATTTTACCTGATAAAACAACACATAATTGATCTGCCAGGGAATCGCAAGTTCGGCACTTGTGAAAAGAAATGCGCACGGCAGCCAAATTTGGTGAAACTCAGTTAATTGAACCTCTTTTCAATTGTTTAAGCATCGGTCTAATTCAATTGCACATATGTCTAATTCAACTGAAAATAGGTATTATTCAACTGAAGAGAAGTTCTATTCAATTGGACCTTGTTTTCAAAGTCGAAAATGTCTTTCGCTAGCCAATGGACCAAAGCGACATGGACCAAAGCGACCATTCACAGAATGTGGAATTCGATACTGCCGGTACTTACCTCATATTACCTCAAGAAAGACTTTCATTTTTGGCAGAGTTAAGTCCCTTTTATAAAACTTAACTTGCAGCCTAATTTGACTCACAACTTGGCAAAAGAGTCTCTATGGCCGTTGTAGTAAAGACGCTGCGGGTTCGAATCCCATTGGCAGTTCAAAATGTCTGGTGTGATAGTGTCGCTTCTTACGGATGGCCGGAGGTATATAGTAGTGGTTCTATCGCAGGAAAGATGGTGTGGTAGGCCTATACCAAACAAAAAGGAAATTGACCATAATATAGAGCCTTACATGTGCTAAAAAGGACATAAACACACATTTCAAATTCAAAACAACTTGGCAAAATATTGAACTATGGCCATACACTTTATACAGTTCGTCTTTATCAATTAGGGGGCGTCCGTGGCCGAGTGGTAAGAGTCTCTGACTTGCAATCACTTGCCCCTCACCGCTGTAGGTTCGATCCCTCAGGGGCATAGGAATCTTTATGTGAGAAAGCTATCCAGCTGGCTTGCGGAACGTCGGTGGTTCTACCCAGGTGCCCGCCCTTGCACGAAAATTGCCCGGAGGGGCACCTGGGGTCTTCCTCCACCAGTAGAAGCTGGAAAGTCGCCCTATGACCTTAGCTGTTGGTGCGACTATAAAATCCAATTCAATTCAATTCAATTCTTTATCAATTATTCATTTTCGCCGACATGCACAATAATGCCGACTTTCATTTCGGCAGAATTATGCCGCTTTTCATAAAACTTTAACGTGCCCTTTAAAGGGACTAGTTCTCTTGAACCCCTTGCCGGATTTCAACGAAACTTTGCAGGGATGAGCAGTACCAAGCAAATTTGTGATATCATCGTTGCGTTCGGGTTTACAGATTTTTGGCGGAGTTATGACGATTTAAAGGTTTTTGATACACAAACATTTTCTGGGCTAGTTCTCCTGAACCCCTGGCCGGATTTCAACGAATCAAACCTTGTTGCAAAGTTATGATATCATCGTTGCGTTCGGGATTACAGATTTTTGGCAGAGTTATGGCCCTTTAAAGGTTTTAATACACAAACTTTGTCCGGACTAGTTCTCCTGAACCCTTTGCCGGATTTCAACGAAGCTTTGCAAGGATGATCAGTATCGAGCCTAATTGTGAATATCGTCGCCGTGTTCCAGTTGAATGATTTTTGGCAGACTGTGTGTTTGTGATGTCTTATTTTGCCTTGTATTCATTTTAGCTCGACTGTTCGAAGAATAAGAGAGCTTATGTAATTACCCCGACGTCGGCGTCGCACATCAAGCTTTGCGTGTAAACTGTGTTTACAGTCTATGTCTCTTACATTTCTTATCCTACACAACCACATTTGGCCATGGGCTACCTTATAGCATTACCTTAAAGGCTGCATAAGCAATTTTGGTTCCTGTAACCCATGGGCTCTCATGGAACCCAAATTCTGATAGCCCTTAAAATGTGTAAATTTCACATCAAATTGTGCGTGTAAGCTGTGTTTACAGGTCTATATATCTTACATTTCTTGTCCTAGCTCAACTAAATTTGGGAATTGGTTTCCTTACAGTATGTTGTAAAGGGTTGCGTAAGTAATTTTGTCTTCTGCAAATTCTGGGCTCCCATGGAACTCAAATTGTGATGGCCCATAATATGTGCAATAAAGGCAGATCAAGGTTTGCGTGTAAGCTGTTGTAGGCCTATATATCTATAATTTTGGTTGGGATTTCTTATAGCATTATTATGGTTTCCTTACAGTATGTTGTAAAGGGTGGCGTAAGTAATTTTGTCTTCTGCAAATTCTGGGCTTGTGATGGCCCATAATATGTGCAATAAATGCAGATCAAGGTTTGCGTTTAAGCTGTTGTATGCCTATATATCCATAATTTTGGTTGAGATTTCTTATAGCATTATGCATCTTATTCATACTTCACCCACCTCCCGCCTCCATCGCCACTCCCCCTTCCCACTCCCTCCCCCTCCTCACATTTTTTTTAATTTTTTAATTTTTACATGTTTCTGTGTTGATTTGGTAAATTCTTACACATATAGCTATGTTTTTAGGTCAAGATTTCAACTTGCTTTTTTCATAATATAGGAAAATAGTGTGAAAAAACGGTATCTGGTTACAAAAATAATTTATTTTAGCGAATATATACTCAGCTGAAAAAGTAAGTAGCCACTTTGAATGTTTTACTATACACCCTATCATATTTATCAAGCGACAGTCCCTTAATGATTCAGCCTATTGAAAAACAAAGGAAAACATGATATTGGCAATGGAATGATAAAAAACTTTGGTACCAAACATGGCATATTCATTTTGGAATTTGTCAATTAATTCTAAAAAAATATTATACAATTCAATCTAACAAAACTCAGTGGCTACTTTCTTTTGCAGCTGAGTATATATGTAATATGCACACCGTTTACTTGGTTACTTGTAACATTACAGAAGCTGTGCGTAAATTTAATATAGACTACACCCAAGCCAAAACAGGCTGAATGGTTTCAACATCTTTGCGAAGGTGATGGTGTTATTGCCAATTTGCCTGTTGATTACGGCAAGAGTTTGCTGTACCAAGCATTACCTAGTGTATCGCCATTTTGTAATCACATGGCATCAGCGATTTGTGTGGTGGCAGGGATTATTGGCTACAATATCACTGGGCGGAGGTTGATATCTGTGTTGTTTTGTTTTATCAGTTTATCAATATGTTTTGCACCCTACCCTTCAACCATCCCATCATTACTTTTTTATGTCTGTGCTGTTTTGTTTTATCCAATCTACACTTATATCAATGACGCGCCCCCACATAGAGGGCATGGGGAGGGAAATTGTTTTTTATCTTCCATTATTTGGATATTAAAATTTTAATTTGATTGAACGCAATCATTTACACATAAAACAATTTAGATGAAATTCAGACACACAGAAGAAATATCAATAAAAAATTAGGCCACAATAAAAATTGCCAGATATCCCCTCCCTCCCCGAGTTGCCTTTCGACCACAAATTTCTTAAAAATTACAGAAATTTTGGATTAAAACTGATAAAAATAATAAAATTGCACACACTGCCCCAAATTTTATTATAATTTGTATGAGATTCTAACAATAATTTTATATCGGCCCGAGTTTATATTTTGATGGAGTTATGGCCCTTTAAAGGTTTTAATAAATAAATTTTGTCCCGACTACTGCTCCGTTACAAAAGCTTAGTTGCACACCTTCGTCGTACTGTTTTGCTGATTTATGGCCCTTTCTCCTGTATGGGGAGACATCTGTGTTTAGCTCTACTGGCCACTAGGGCTTATGCCATGGTCTTTTGTCAGGCGTCCGTTAACTGTTTGATGTCAGCACATAGCACCATCATCCCCGATCTTTTCATCCGATCTTTACGAAACTTTACCAGATCATTAATATCAATGAAAGCTCGGACGAGGTTGAAAACCAGGCAGATCGGACAAGTAACACCGGAGTTATTGCCCACGAATTAACGAAAATTGCTATATTTTGTCTTGTCAACACTCAGCGCCTCCATTTTTCATTAGATCTTTACCAATCTTTACCAGATTATTAATATCAATGAAAGCTAGGACGAGTTGAAAAAACACCCAGATCGGACCATTTCCATGTAGTTATTGCCCTTGAATTAACGAAAATTGCTATAGTTTTATCTTGTTAACACTCCAGCGAGTCCATTTTTCATCCTATCTTTACCAGATCCTTAATCTATAATAGCTCGGATGAGTTTGAAAACCAGTCAGATCGGTTCAGTAACACCGGAGTTATTATGTCTTTCCCACTTTAGACATATTGTTTCTGTGCTGTCTGTCTGTCGTCTGTCTGTTGTCTGTTGGACTAGTTCTCCTGAACCCCTTGCCGGATTTCAACGAAACTTCGTAGAGATGATCAGTACCAAGCCTAGTAATGCATGTCGTCGCCGTATTCCAGCTGAATGATTTTTGGCGGAGTTATGTCCCTTTAAAAAACACAAATTTGGACTGGTTCTCCTGAACCCCTATCGGGAGTTCAACGAAACTTTGCAGGGATGATCAATACCAAGCCTAGTTATGCATATCATCGCTGTGTTCCGGTTGAATGATTTTTCAGAGTTACGGCTCTTTAAAGGATTTAGTAAACACACTTTGTCCGGACTAGTTCTCCTTAACCCCTTGCTGGACTTCAACGAAACTTACCAGAGATGATCAGTACCAAGCCTAGGTATGCCTATCGTCACCGTGTCCGGTTGAATGATTTTTGGCGGAGTTATGTCCCTTTAAAGATTTTTATACACAAATTTGGACTGGTTCTCCTGAGCCCCTATCGGGATTTCAACGAAACTTTGCAGGGATGATCAATACCAAGCCTAGTTATGCATATCATCGCTGTGTTCCGGTTGAATGATTTTTTAGATTTGTTGTCCGGACTAGTTCTCCTTGCTGGATTTCAACGAAACTTACCAGAGATGATCAGTACCAAGCCTATGTATGCCTATCGTCACCGTGTTCCGGTTGAATGATTTTTCAGAGTTATGGCCCTTTAAAGGATTTAGTAAACACACTTTGTCCGGACTAGTTCTCCTTAACCCCTTGCCGGATTTCAACGAAACTTTGCAGAGATGATCAGTACCAAGCCTAGTAATGCCTATCGTCGCCTTGTTCCGGCTGAATGATTTTTTGTGGAGTTATGGCCCTTTAAAGGGTTTAATACACAAACTTTGTCCGACTAGTTCTCCTGAACCTCTATCGGGATTTCAACGAAACTTTGCAGGGATGATCAGTACCAAGCCTAGTATTGCATATCATCGCCGTGTTCCGGTTGAACGATTTTTGGAAGAGTTATGTCCCTTTAAAGGGTTTAGTACACATGCTTTGTCCGGACTAATCTCCTAAACCACTGTCCATATTGATGATCAGTACCAAGTCTTATTGCGCACGTTGTCGCTGTGTTCTGGTTTAATGACGATTTTTTGGCAGAGTTATGGCCCTTTAAATGTTTTAATACACAATCGTTTTCCCGAATAGTCCTCCTGAACCACTGGCCGGATTTCAATGAAACTATACCAAGCCTAGTTGCGCATATAATCACTCTGTTCCGGTTGAAAGATTTTTGTCGGAGGTATGGCCCTTTACAGGTTTTAATACACAAACGTTGTCCGGACAAGTTTTGCTGAACCTCTGGCCGAATTTCGACGAATTGAATTGAATTGAATTGGATTTTATAGTCGCACCAACAGCTAAGGTCATATGGCGACTTTCCAGCTTCCACTGGTGGAGGAAGACCCCAGGTGCTTCTCCGGGCAATTTTCGTGCACGGGCGGGCACCTGGGTAGAACCACCGACGTTCCGCAAGCCAGCTGGATAGCTTCCTCACATAAATATTTCTAGGCCCCTGAGGGATCGAACCTACAGTGGTGAGGGGTAAGTGATTGCAAGTCAGAGACTCTAACCACTCGGCCACGGACTCCCCGAATTTCGACGAAACTTGACAAGGATGATCAGTATCAAGCCTTGTTGTGCATATTATTGTTCCGGTTGAATGATTTTTGGCGGAGACACTTTAAATGTTTTAATACACCAACTTTGTACAGACTAGTTCTCCTGTACCCCTGGCTGGATTTCAACGAAACTTGGATGGGAAGAACATAATCGCGTATTACACACTAGGGTGATCACTTATCTCATTTATTTGACATCTTGGGTGGTTTTTAGCTCTACTGGCGGAAGGCCAGCAGATCGTTAGGGATGGCGAGTTGTCCGTCGTCCGTCCGTCCGTCAGTCGTTAACGTTTGCACCGTTAAAACGATAGGGGCTTCATTTTCCATCCGATCTTTACCAAACTTTACCAGATTGTTTATATCAATGGAAACTCGGACAAGTTTGAAAACCAGTCAGATAGGTCCAGTAACAGCGGAGTTATGGCCTTTGATTTAGTTAAAAATGTTATGTGTTGCCTCTTTAAGACGATAGAGCCTTCATTTGCCATCAGATCTTTACCAAACATTACCAGATTGTTATTATCAATGAAATCTCGGGCAAGTTTAAAAACCAGCCAGATCAAACCAGTAACAGCGCAGTTATGTCCCCTGATTTAGTTATTGCCTCGTTAAGACGATAGGGCCTTCATTTTTCATCCGATCTTTACCAAACTTTAGCCGATTGTTAATATCAATAAAAGCTCAGACAAGTTCGAAAACCAGCCGTGTCAGACTAGTAACAGCGGAATTATGGCCCTTAATTTATTTAAAACGTTATATTTTGCCTCATTAGGATGATAGGACCTTCATATTTCATCCGATCTTTACCAAACTTTACCAGATTGTTACTATCAATGAAAGCTTAAACAAGTTTGAAAACCAACCAAATTGGATTTGTAACACCGGAGTTATGGCTCTTGATTTAGTTTAAAAATGCTGTATTTTGCTTCGTTAAGACGAAAGGGCCTTCATTTGGCCAGATTTAATCGAAACTTTGCGGGGATGATCAGTACCAAGCCTAGTTGTACATATCGTCACCGTGTTTCGGTTGAATTATTTTGGCGGAGTTATGAAAGGTTTTAATACACAAACTTTGTCTGGACTAGTTCTCCTGAACTCCTGGCCGGATTTAAACGAAGCTTTTTAGGGATGAGCAGTTTCAGGTATAGTTGTGCATATCATCGCTTTGAACCTCTAGTCGGATTTCAATGGAACTCGACAAGGATGATCAGTATCAAGCCTAGTTGTGCATATCATCGCCATAGGTTTTAATACACAATTTTTTACCAGGCTAGTCTCTTCTGAACTCATGGCCGTGTTTCAACGAATCTTGGCAGGGATGATGAGTACCAAGCCTTATGTTGTGTCTGTCATTGCCGTGTTCTGGTTGAATGATTTTTGGAACAGTTATGGAACCTTTTAAGGTTTTAATACACAAACACAATATTCTCCTGATCCCCTAGCCGGATTTTAATGAAACTTGGCAGGGATGATCATTACCAAGGCTAGTTGCGTATATCATTGCCATGTTCCAGTTGAATGATTTTTGACAGAGTTATGGCCCCTTATTGTGTCGCTCGCCTTTTCAAAGAAAGGTGCGAGACATAGGGATCACTTTGTCGTCCGTCCGTCCGTTCGTCAGTCCGTCACGAAAACTTAACGTTGGTTATAACTTTCTCATTTCGTGATATTTCTTCATCAAACTTTCAATATATACTCACCATGACAACACCGACATGACCAACTAAAATATAAAGGTCAAGGTCACACTGAAGGTCATTATATGCGTTAAATACTCGTTTTTTTACTAAACTTAACGTTGGTTATAACTTCCTATTTTCTTGATATTTCTTCATCAAACTTTCAATATATACTCATCATGACAACATCGACATGACCATACTAAAATATAGAGGTCAAGATCACACTGAAGGTCATTATATGGGTTAAATACACATTTTAGCTCGACTGATCAAAGATCAGCAGAGATTATGCCGTGGTGCGGCGTCCGTCGTCCGTCTGTCCGTCCGTCAACTTTTTATTGTAACGACTACTCCTCTGAAACTACTTCGCGGATTTTCACGAAACTTAACAGGAATATTGCTCTGGATGTCTAGTTGATCCTAGCAAGATTTCAGGTCGGCCGGAAATTCAAGATGGCCACCACGGCTCAAAATAGGTTTTTAAAAAACAAGTTGTAGCGACCACTTCTTGAAAACTGTAAGTGATATTGATATGGGACATTTTCTAAAATGATCAGCATGACATGATGCTGATACTTGTCGAAAATTATTTGTTCGACTACTCCTCTGAAACTACTGAACGATTTTCATGAAAAATCACAGGAATGTTGCTCTTGATGTCTAGTTGATCCTAGCAAATGTCTGCTCGGCCGGAAGTTCAAGATGGCCGCCACGGCTAAAAATAGATTTTAGAAACAAGTCTGTAGCGTGCTACTCTTGAAAACTACAGGGTTGATATATGGGACTTTTTCTAAAATGATCAGCATGACATGATGTTAATCTTTGCCAAAAATTATTTTGATTCCGACATTAAACATTGCCGCAGTGGCCATCTTTGTTTACATAGAGTTTGTATTGTAAAACTTTGTAGCGACTACTTCTCTGAAACTACTTGGCGGATGTACATGAAACTTCACAGGGATGTTGCACTTGATCTCTAGATGAATCTTGCAAAATTTCAGGTCCGGCCGGGAATTCAAGATGGCCGTCCGGATATAAAATAGATTTCTTAAAAAAGTTTTTAGAGACTACTTCTTGAAAACTGTAAGATGAGTGACTTATTCTAAATGATCATCATGACATGATGTTGATCCCTGAAACTACGTTACGATTTTGATGAAACTTTACAGCAATGCTGATTTAGCTATCAAAACCTATCAGTAGAGTTTCAAGGTCATTGACCTCTTGTTTTCTTCTTGAAACTTAACGTTGGCTATAACTTTCTCATTTCTTGATATTTCTTCATCAAACTTTCAATTTATACTCATCATGACAACACCGACATGACCATACTAAATTAAAGGTCAAGGTCACACTGAAGGTCATTATATGGGTTAAATACACATTTTTTCTTCATGACAGCAACTTCGCTATAACTTTCACATTGATATTTCTTCATCAAACTTTCAATATATACTCATCATGACAACACCGACATGACCATGCTAAAGTATAAAGAGTCAAGGTCACACTTAAGGTCATTATATGGGTTAAATACCATTTTTTCTTCATGACAGCAACTTCGCTATAACTTTCACATTGATATTTATTGCATCAAACTTTCAATATATACTCATCATGACAACATCGACATGACCATACTAAAATATAAAGGTCAAGTCTCACTGAAGGTCATTATATGGGTTAAATACACACTTTTTTCTTCATGAAAACTTAACGTTGGTTATAACTTTCTCATTTCTTGATATTTCTTCATCAAACTTTCAATATATACTCATCATGACAGCACTGACATAACCATACTAAAATAATAAAGGTCAAGGTCACACTGAAGGTCATTTTATGGGTTAAATACTCATTTTTTTCTTCACGAAAACTTAACGTTGCCTATAACTTTCTCATTTCTTGATATTTATTGCATCAACTTTCAATATATACTCATCATGACAACATCGACATGACCATACTAAATATAAAGGTCAAGGTCACACTGAAGGTCATTATATGGTAAATACACGTTTTTTCATGAAAACTTAACGTTGGCTATAACTTCTCATTCTTGATATACCTGGATATTGTGCGCGACATGTCTTATTGTGGTGAGCACTTGTGCCAAGTTATTTACAAATCCATCCGGAATGCCAGAGTTACTGACCGGACACAATTTTGACCTTTGACCTTTAAGTTTGACCTTGACCTTGAGGCCACAGGCCTGGATTTTATACTCAACACATCATCTTATAGTGGTGAGCACTTGTGCCAAGTAATTTGAAAATCCGTCCAGGAATGCCAGAGTTATTGACCGGTCACAATTTGACCTCTTGCCTATGTGTGACCTTGACCTTGTAGCCACGGACCTGGATTTTGTGCGCGACAAATCATGTGGTTGTGGTGAGCACTTGTGCCAAGTTATTTCAAAATCCGTCAAGGAATGCCAGAGTTATTGATCGCATACGATTTGACATTTGACCTCCAAGTGTGCCTTGACCTTAGAGCCACAGACTGGGTTTTGTGCGTGACACGTCGTGTTGTTGTTGGAGCACTTGCGCCAAGTTATTTGAAAATCCGTCCAAGAATGCCAGAGTTATTGACCAGACACAATTTGACCTTGACCTCTAAATGTGACCTTGACCTTGGAGCCACAGACCTGGTTTCTGCGCAACACGTCATCTTGTTGTGGTGAGCACTTGTGCAAGTTATTAAAAATCTGCCATGAATGTCAGAGTTATTAATCGGACACGAAAGCACTTTGTTTTGACCTTTGACCTCTAAGTGTGATCCTTGGAGCCATGGACCTGGGTTTTGTGTGTGACATGTCGTCTAGTTGTGGTGAGCAATTGTGCTAAGTTATTTGAAAATCTGTCCATGAATGGCAGAGTTATTAACCGGACACGAAAGCACTTTGTTTTGACCTTAGAGCTCTAAGTGTGACCTTGACCTTGGAGTCACGGACCTGTATTTTGTGCGTGACATGTTGTCTTGTTGTGGTGAGCAATTGTGCGAAGTTATTTGAAAATCCGTCCATTATTGTTATTAAGCAGACACGATTGTACTGACAAACGAACGGACAGACAGTGCGACTACTATATGCCACCCTTCGAGGGGCATATATATAAAGGTCAAGGGCACACTGAAGGTCATTATATGGGTTAAATACTTTTTTTTTTTCACGAAAACTTTGCCAGGCCAGTTTGTCAAGCTCATTTATCTGGGTCCAAAAAAACCTTGTTATACTGACAAAGCGCTGACAGGCGACACACGGGTTCTGCGGAACACCCATCTAGTATATAAGTTTTATCTTTAGCCCGTAGAGCATCCACAGGGCCTCTTGTTTACATGTGGACTTTTATAGAAGTACTGATTGGCATTATATATCATGGTCTAGTTGTGTATGTGTAACACCAACAACTATAGTCCCTCGGACACTTTAATTGCCAGAAAGAAATCGCAAACTCTGACTTCGATTTATGTTCCGATATGAGCTTAAGTTATCAATATATATAGTCATTCCGACATCTTATGTAAATGTGTGTATTTTGTCAATCCCAGAGAGCAAGTATATTTTGTCAATCTAGAATGCTGAAATTTCGATTCTAAGTCCAGAGAGCATGGGTACGAGTGTGCTTATTGCAGCAAGAACAATATTAAAGCCAGAATATGCTTATTAACACATAAACTGAAACAGCCGACTAAGCACTCGGAAGTGTAACAACTGAGAGAATTCATAATTTTGCATTACAGAGATGTTGAGATTTTATTTTATTTTCAGTAGGTGATAAAATTTGTGTTACTCGGTTTTTATCCTTAGGTTCTATAGTAAAATAAAAATGTTTGGCAGAGTAAAAAGACGATAATTTTCAAGATTTTGATCTTAAAAGATACATATATTGAATCAATTTGCATGAATGTGTATGAAATAGGCAGGGTTTTAAAAGAATCACACTGTAGACACCTTAATTTTAACAGTAAACTTGGTTGAACATCAAGGATAAAGACCAAGTTTATCACCTACCAGAATGTATTGGTTATGTCTTATTCCTGGTCACTGATTGGTCAGTTTTTTTGATGATGCTCTATCAAAATTATGAATTACTCTAACAAATAAACTGAACAAAATTAAACTGTACACACTATGCCGAATAAATGTTTGTATACTGATTACGCTGTATCCCCTACACGCTGCGTGGACGCTAAGCACAACACAGGAAGTGTGCAGATCCAAATAGTTTATTTATAGCACAGGTAATGTATATGTAAACACAAGCGTACGTTTCTAATCACTTGTTTCTATTAACGGCTGGGTCCATCCGGTGATTTAATGCAAATTTGACGGTAATATTATACACAAATACTTGACTCAAGATGTCTACCATCTCCGTTAAGGTTAACAATAAGCATATTTTGACTTTAACTATACAATCTGAAGACAGGAGTGCAATCCCTTATAAACAATGTAGGCCTAGTAGGTTTTTTTTAATTGTTAAAGTTTTATGAAAAGAGGCATAACCATACGTCAAAATGTTGCCAACGTCAGAGTGCATGTTAAAATTTTAAGAAAAGGGGCATAACTCTGCCAAAATAATTGATAAGTAAAACTTTACGAAGTTTCATGACCAATATTTTGCGAATTTCAGGTCACAGGTTAAAGTTTTAAGAAAAGTGGTATAACTCTGCCGAAATGAAAGTCCGAGTTATTGGACATGTGTAATGACTTTCGAGGATGTGTGTTAAGTTTCATGAACATAGGTCAAACACTTTTCAAGTTATGTCAATATTTTGCCGAGTTATGAGCTATGTCAGGTTGCAGGTTAAAGTTGGCATAACTCTGCCAAAATAATTGATAAGATAAAACTTGATAAAGTTTTATGACCAATAGTATGCCAATGTCAGGCTGCAGGTTATTTTTGAAGAAAAGGGGGATAATTAACTCTGCCAAAATGAAAGTCAGAGTTAATGGATATGTGTAATGACATTCCTTGTGGGTAGGAGTGAAGATATGTGTGAAGTTTCATGAACAATAGGTCAAACACTTTTCAAGTTATGTCAATATTTTGACAAGTTATGAGTTATGTCAGGTTGAAGGTTAAAGTTTTATAAAAAATGAGCAGAAGTCTGCCAAAATGAAAGCCGGAGTTATTGAACAATTTAACAACATTCATTGGGGCAAGATGTTCACATGTCGGAAGTTTTATGAATATAGGTCAAACACTTTTCAAGTTATGGTCATGATTAGGTTGCAGGTTAAAGTGTGACGGACGGACGGACGACGACGACGGACAGAGTGACCATATATATTGTTTTTCTGACACCTTCTATAAACTTGTAATGAATGCTATAATTATGTTGTGAATCTGATATCTAACGTCAGTTGGTAATGAACAATACAAAACAAAAACACTGAAAGTTAAATTAAAAACATTTTAATAAAAGTGAGATGTGTGTATCAAGATGCAGTTATATACAGGCAACACAGTGTGTATAATAATCATGACAAACAATGAGACATACAAAATACAATATATAATTATATTAATTATTAAATATAAAATAGTTTCTCCTTAATTACTTGGTAATTAGCACCTTAACGATGTGATGGGTAAACGTGACACTCTAACTAACGACTGACATTAACAATATGACGGGTAAACATGACCAAATAACGAAGGGCTCACAGTAACAGAAGCAGTACTGTATAAGGGCTCACAGTAACAGAAGCAGTACTGTATGCATATTGACAAAGTAACAAAACATTATACATACAAGTTACATATGTAATTCAACTGACTGAAGCAATTCACACAAATGTACACAGCAGGGTTGCCATCATTATGCACTGCAGGCTATTATATAGCATACATCCCTTGTCCCCTTCCTTTATTTCCAAATCCCTATAGGGAGCTAGTAGGAAGCTGTCCTTTAAAGAAAGACAATTATTGGTTAAGTTTTCTTTCTTTTATCAATGTATGATTATGTTTGATGCCTATTGTTTTAAAAAAAATTATAGAAACATTCATATTTTTTTAAAACTTCATACAAAATTTCCAGTTAAAACCACCTCTTGATTAAAAGAGCACCGCTTATGTTCACTTAAAGCTTGTTTTTCTTCATTAGGAGTACTAAACGTCTATATATAACAATCACTTCTAATATAATATTGAATAAAATCAGTTTAAAAGAAAATACTTTTTTATAATGATAAGCAGTTTAAAATAAGAAATTAAACTGTTGTTTGTAGCGGTTGATAACAGAATAAATATATTAAAAACATTTTCATTTGGAGAATATATCCAGCTTAACCAAGACATAATAAATACTATATCCAGCTTAACCAAGACATAATAAGTACTATATCCAGCTTAACCAAGACATAATAAGTACTATATCCAGCTTAACCAAGACATAATTAATACTATATCCAGCTTAACCAAGACATATTAAATACTATATCCAGCTTAACCAAGACATAATAAATACTATATCCAGCTTAACCAAGACATAATAAATACTATATCCAGCTTAACCAAGACATAATAAATACTATATCCAGCTTAACCAAGACATAATAAATACTATATCCAGCTTAACCAAGACATAATAAATACTATATCCAGCTTAACCAAGACATAATAAGTACTATATCCAGCTTAACCAAGACATAATAAGTACTATATCCAGCTTAACCAAGACATAATTAATACTATATCCAGCTTAACCAAGACATATTAAATACTATATCCAGCTTAACCAAGACATAATAAATACTATATCCAGCTTAACCAAGACATAATAAATACTATATCCAGCTTAACCAAGACATAATAAGTACTATATCCAGCTTAACCAAGACATAATAAGTACTATATCCAGCTTAACCAAGACATAATAAATACTCATAACAATTTTGTTGTTCTTAACAAAGTGATTTGAAAAAAAGTTCTCAGTAGATTTAATGTCTTAAGGCAGCACAAACTTATTTTCTCCCCAAGTTGTGGGGAGTGAATTGTCTTCCCACATATCCTGGATCATCTTGTCTCAGCCAAACATCGTCAGGGTGACTTTCAAACTCATCACCGAAAACAGTCTATTAAATCATTTTAGAATTATTCTACATTTAGAATTTTATAATTCTTGGTTTCAAGGAACTCATTACTCATTGAGAGATACAAACAACAAACAGTCTTAATCTGTTTCTCACAGCAATTTAAATGATCAGTCAGTTCTCAGAACACACTGAGTTGCATCAATATGGCATGACATGATGTCATAATAGCAGGATGTGATGTCATAATACCACAAAGTGATCTCATGATAGAAACCAAATGAAAATATGAATGAAGCATTCCGATTGGTTCAGTGATCAAAAATGGACATATGAAACCAATTTAAAACTCATTTTATTCTAAGAACTCATTGAGGTTTTACTTGACATTGAGTAACGAGGTTCTTGAAATTCAGAAACACAAAATTCTAATAATAAAATAATTCTGAAGTGATTTAATAGACTGTTCTAAATCATTATCATGTGAGACACAATATCAGTAAAGCAGCCGACAAGCCCATACAGCCAGTGTACACAACAAAAGTATATTGCAAACAACTTTTACCATCATAACATGACCTCGATATATAAAAATATTGGAGTGAATTACGTAAGACATTATCTTTTATTTGTTTACTACTGCCCCATTTCTATAGAAACTGTAGTTAAAAATATGTCATGAAAATTGATATTAAAATCAATTTCTTTAAAATATTTCATAAAATTGACATTAACTGCCAGTACAACTAGCACATAAAATAAACGTGCTTATCGCACGAGTTCTGAAATGTATTTTTAAGCCAAGTTTAAAATCCTTATAATGGTTTGTCATATTATACATATATCTACTATTATCACACTGTTTAAGCACGTGCAATGTTGAGTAAATACTGAGTTACAGTAGTAAAGCACTTTTTTGTTAACTATACACGGAATAAAAAGGATCTTCTCCACCTTTTTATTATCTACATGAATGCGTTCAGTGCCGATGTTTACATATTTTGTTACATTAATTCTGTATACCTCTGTGACATTTCCAAAATAAAATAGAAATCACTGCGGTGTATTCAAATTTATGTTACAAAAGGTTTTACCATCTCCTAGAAAACTGAATGCATGTCAGGTAACTTACACCTCTGTAATATCAGCACTATTACATAAAAATCTTAGAGGTGTACTTATATTTAACTAATCGCTAGAAAACTGAATGCATGCAAGGTATCATTTTCTTGCATACCGGATAAGGCTATCCACGTTTTACATGGGGGATGGAAATTCTTATCTTTATGGGTAAAGATAAAAGTCACACACGCACCAACATCCGGATGCATTGGATGCACCAACATCCAGTATGTAGGAAACCATGCAAAACATTAGTAGCTGGCGGCGTCAACGCACAACATGTCTCTGATAGGCAAGAAAAAGAATCTATCATGGGTATTCGGTTCAGATAGGGAATTCCAACCCTCGGTATAAGTGTTTTAATCGGAACCTCGGCAGAGCCTCTGTTCCGATAAAAACACTTATACCGAGGGTTGGAATTCCCTATCTGAACCGAATACCCTCGGCTTGGAATTCCCTATCTTCACCGGATACCCATGAAAGGTTCTTATTATACATTATGTGGTTCTTATTATACATTATGTAAAACTGATTAAGTTTTGTTTATAATTATTTCTGATTGGTTACAGACACCAGTCTTTTATTAAAGGCGTGGATGAGAAGGCCGGCTGGACTGTGTGCAGCCACACTGACAACATCACATGAAAAACAATGAATGAATAAACATAAATTATTCAACTCTATACAATAATTATACACTATAGATACAGAACTACTATTGCACCATGAAAAACTTTGGTTTTATTTATACGTTTTATCATTACGGAAAAAACATAAATTCACAAGATGGCTGAAACACAAGATGGCCACCAGCTAAGAGTAAAGAATGGCACCATATTGTAAATTTAATTCACAAGATGGTTACCAGCTAGCAAAATAACAAGACAAATTCATAATATGGCAATCATGCAGTAATTTAATTTAAAATTTGGCCATCACAGTTATAGGGTTACCATGACTGTATTGAAATTTGGCCATCACAGTTATAGGGTTACCATGACTGTATTGAAATTTGGCCATCACAGTTATAGGGTTACCATCACTGTATTGAAATTTGGCCATTACAGTTATAGGGTTACCATCACTGTATTGAAATTTAGAATTTTTCAACAGTATATCAGCCGTTTAATGGTTCTTTTGTTTAATGGTGCGTTTGTGAAGCAGTTAAAACGTAATTTGGGACTATTAAATGAATTGAATTGAATTGGGTTTTAAGGCGCACCAACACATGAAAGGTTAAATGGCGCCTAACAGGCATGAACATGCCAGGCTCATCCTCCATGTACATCGAGATAAAATATGGAAAATGGGCCTAGAACCTTCTCACCCTGAACTGCAGAGTTGCTGCAAATTCTATCGTAGAAACTCCATTTATGCTGGAGCCACGTTTATTGTTTTTCTGCCACTGCTCGAGATGGCACCTGAAACAATGCAGGGATCATGATGAAGACCTTTAATGAACATGAACAAAAAATGATACAATGAACATGCATTTGGGGGGATTCTACCCCTCTGCCTACCCCTCCAAAGGGATCTGCAGTGGCCCTATTCTATTAAATGACTGATATACTGTCGTAAAAGTAAAAATTCATACCGGTTAACACGTTTCTAACGCATTTCATTTTGACAGTTTTACTCAAACGCTCTGAAATAAAACTGACATCACATGACCGGATTTGCAATGACTATTTAATAGTCCCAAATGTTTGAACATCAACCAATCAGATTGCAGGATTTTTGGAAAGTGCATTAGAAATACGAATAATCAAAGCCACCAAAACATTTTTTTGCTTAAAATTACCATCACACTTACAAAATTAAATCACCAGATGGCTAACATACATATACAATTCACAAAAAATAACTATCATGATATCGTGAAGCAAAATCAACTCACCAAAGACAGTCTTTTAATGCAAAATATTTGCAAAATGGCTGCCATATTGTAAAGATCAATCACAAAATGGCACAAGTATTTACCCTACGAAAGTGTTTTTATAAATGATTTAATCATTATGGTAAAATGCAAATTCAAGATAGACTTCACACAAGATGGGCACCTTGTAATAAAAATTAAAAATTAAAATTGCCACATAATTGCAAATTTAATTCACAAGATGGTTACCGTGTTGCAAAATAACAAGATAAATTCAATTTCTATCATGCAAAAAATCTAATTCACAAGATGGCCACCACATAACACAAAATATTTTTGTCAAAACTTGTAAGATAAATGTCAAACCACAAACTTAATGCACCGGATACAAAACTGTAGCAGAATTGATTCACAAGTTACGGCTGTCATAATGCAAAAATGGTTTGCAAAATGACTGCCAAATAGTCAAATGGCAAATGTGTACCATAGCAGTTCTTTGTTAAGCCAAACACCAAAGTTATATATTAAATGCATTATATTTAAAACAGAACTGAAAAAGGGAAATTTTGATTTGTAATAAATTTGTCCTGAGCTTGAAGTTAAACACACTTTTGCTATTCATAACTTTCACATGACATCATCAAAATAATTTGACCAATCAGTGATCAATAAAATAAAAGACTTCCACATTCTGGTAGACGGTAAACTCGGTGTTTATCGTTGGTGCCCAACTGACTTTAGCCCTTTATAAAACTAGTTTGTAGTGATAAATATATTAAAAGCTTTATTGTTTGTGTACATATATGTATCTTCTTTTGGTGTTGTCTGATTTTAAAACACCAATATGGATACATTTAATTTAAATCATGATGTAATATTTTCATTTTTCATATAGAGATTGAGGATAAAGTCCGAGTAAACCCCTTTATTTTCACCTACTGAATATCTCAACCTACTAGAAGTTGACCGGATGTGAAAGTTATGAATAAAATGAATTTGCAAATGCTTGAATAGATTAATTCACAATCATTTTACCAAAAAATAAATAAAGATGAAAATGGCTATACCATATAGTTTACATACTGTTTTGACTCTTTGTATTCCCAGTAGTTGGTTATTAGGCTGCTTTGAAAAATATTGTATTGTCTTTCTATTTTAAAGTAAGAATTTAATTGATTAAAAAACAATTACATCTCTAAATGACACCACTTATCTATGTCTGCAACAACAAAAATGAAGCTTAATGTACTACTTTACTATTTTGATTAAAATAATAAACAATACGAAAATGAACAATTTGAAGGAAATAAGACATTATTAAATTTTCTTTGCAAAAAACTATCTGTTTTATTTTTTATTATTCCCGATTACAGCTTCAGATCCACTTGCCTTAAGTTACCCCTGTTAAAGTGAACAGTATGATGGCATGTGAACGATCTGCAAATGAAATGAATGTGGTTTGCATTGAATGCAAAATGCTAAGTGTATTTCTTTGATCTCTAACACTGAATGCATTCCAAAATAACTGTGACATTGAAACACAGTCAAACTGTCAGAGATGGTATAACTCAACCATAGTCAATATGTTTAAACAAATCAACCATAGTCAATACCTTAAACAAATCAACCATAGTCAATACCTTCAAACAAATCAACCATAGTCAGTACCTTTAAACAAATCAACCATAGTCAATAACTTTAAACTAATCAACCATAGCCAAAACCTTATAACAAATGAACCATAGTCAGCACGTTATTTTTTTTTAACCATAGTCAGTACCTTAAAACAAATTTGTAATGATATTTTGGATTATATATTTACTATTTTAAAGATGATTTAAACACTTAATGATTTTAAGTAACTATGGCAACACTTTGGTAATCTGCTTTTAAGATCGTTCATTCTGTGACAAAATGTGATTATTTTGTCACGAATATGAAAGATGAATACTTTACAAATGCATGCAGCCATGATAAATATACTGCTACATGTTGTCACTAATCAATATGTCCTGTGGGATGTTTGACATGTCAAAATGCATTCTTTCTCCCATTTCTAGTCATGTGAGATACGTGTTTTCCTCATGGGAGATAACTCTATCTCACATGACATGTTACTCTTACATGAAACGTCATGACATCACGTTGGTGACGTCGCTTTATTCTAGCATAATAACGTATGCCTGTACTAAGTGCATAATGGGAAACAAATAATCCATCATGAGTTTATCCATGTGAGATAGGTAAACCTCACCCTCGGGATCAGAACTGCAACCTGAGTAACTCGGCAGAGCCTCGTCCCTGGTTACAATTCTGACCCTTGGGTGAGATTTCCCAATCGCACATGTATTAAAGGGATACACGGCAATTTTGAGGTCTGCTCTACACATGTTCATGCATCCTGTCTGTTGTTGTTCTTCCTCGTCACTGTCTAATCAAAAAGCTGAAAATTTTTAAAAATATTTTGTTTTGTTTTTTCTAAAAGGAGAAATGTTTTTGTTTATTTTTTTTGCATCATAATGTTTGCTCCTAAAAGTAAATACCTCTGACATTTATATTGACAACTGGCTATAATATGCCTTACATTGTGTGTAAAATAAGAATAAAATATTTTTTGAATTTATATTCTGGTTAGAGTTATGCCCTTTCATAAAAATCTGTGTTTTTAAACAACATAAAGTGTTAATGGGACCTCTGTAGGGTTTACCTGTAACTATAAAACCATAAAAATAATTTTCAATTGAAAAAAAAAAATTGTGTGTGAAAATGAAGCAAGACTGCACTGTGTCCCTTTAAATAATCAAAATTACACAAGAAATTATTACAATCTTTGACAGCTGTTTAGATAATACCACTTTCTGATAGTTATCTATTGGGTAATAATGTGGTCTTGTCTAGGTTGGAATAGTACTTATTGTTTTATTGATTCATATAGAGATATTGTTTACTTATTAAAAACAAAACAATCATTACCAGATAATCAGAACAACCATTATTATGGTGTTATGATGAAAATGATTATGCAATGCACCAATATACCATTTTAGCTTAACGTTGATTACTGAAAAGCTTAGGAAATATAACATGACTGAGTGGAGCCCAATTTATATTCATGTAAATTTTGTCACAGTTTAGGCATGCATTTCATTTAAAAAAAGAAATATAAAATATAGTATTAAACTTTGAATCCAATGTTTGTTCCATAGCCTCT
This sequence comes from Cyrtodaria siliqua, assembly GCA_037043455.1. NCBI lineage: Eukaryota > Metazoa > Mollusca > Bivalvia > Adapedonta > Hiatellidae > Cyrtodaria > Cyrtodaria siliqua. The sequence continues at coordinate 76,303 of JAWPHD010003403.1, forward strand.
TAGCATATCCCCACCACCTTAATAAAATGTCATAAAAAGAGTTTCCACATGAGCCATTGTGCGTTTTGATTATTTCAATAGCGAGTGTTACCGACATCCTGGCAAGATCAATAATGCTCCCAGCACATCAGCCATGATATGCTCCAAGCGCAAACTGTTGGCTCCACTCAGAATGGTTATATTCTTTAACGACAATTGTCTGCTGCATGTAACTGACGACAACAACAGCATTTCCTGTACATCACAAAATACAAGGTCATTGTTTAAAGCTTTTATCACATATGCAAAAAAAATACATCTTATACATACAGGGCACAGAATACATCTTATACATACAGGGCACAGAATACATGTTCTGATTCTACTTCGCATTATTTACCATGATGCAGAAAACAGGATTTTACATCAACATTATGCATCTCAATTCCTCGTTTAAATACTTTAACAATCTCTAATATATTTTATAACCGCAGTAACCGTTATAATAACTAATCTCAACTCATTACTCATTCACTTCCGAACAGTTTCAGATGCGTCTGCATCCTTCAAAATATCTATTTCCTGTTGTTCTTTTATTAGTTGACTTTATGTACCTCCTTTCAAGGAGAACACAATCCCATGCACTTTACGATACTCCTCTTCTGGAGAGCATGCTCTAGTCTTCTGTTTTAGTATTTTCCTCCTCTACAGGACAACCTTGGACTACAGCAGAGGCAGACAGCAGAAGCCATATACACGCACACTAGCACACGCAGCACTACAGCTTACATTCTTCTCAGATCTCTGCAGTCCGTTGCTGTTCAGGAATGTAAGCGTTAAAATTATTAAAGCGATTACACTCATTGTATGTGGGGGGTGGAGACACTGTATTCGAAGTGTTTGTGGCCATCTGATTGTTAGCTATTTTCATTTTCGAAATCGAGGATCCCGAACTAGATCCACTTGCAACCGACTCTGGTGGAGATATTTTTGTGGGTCCATTCATGTTTGGCGTTTGCAAGTTTTTAGTGTTATGTTGCTGTATATTCTGTTGCTGTATTGTGTTTAAAGCACTATAGATTTGTTTCTGACTGGGCATCCCTTGAAAGGTGACAGTCACTGGATGTTGACCCGGGTTGGGTCCGTAACCCCCGGGCATCGAGATGATAGGAGGCGCCACTGGAGGCATCTGGCCGTACTGCGATGGGTCCGAGTTGTTGCTACTACCGGTTAGTCCGGTCATGGCTGTGGTGTTACTTGGACCGGTGCTTCCCTGGTGACTAGGCCCGCTGTGCAGCGAACTTTGATGGGAACTCGCCGATTGACTTTGCGACAAGCTCCAGTGTGGATTTTGCATCATCATTTCACTTTTCCACGCCCGCAAGCGAGCATGCACTTCGCGGAAATTTGGCCTGCGTGCAGGCATTTCATGCCAGCATTCAACCATGAGTCCATACATTCGAGCTGGACAGTCCTCGGGACTGGGCAGTATCTGCCGTGAACGAATCATCTCAATAACATCTTGATTGGAGTAGCCGTAGTATGGTTGGAGTCCGTAACTAAATATCTCCCATAATACAACGCCAAAAGCCCAAATATCGCTCTCCGTCGTAAATTTTCCATACATAATCGCCTCTGGTGGCATCCATCTCACTGGTAATAAGGATTTGCTCTGAACTCTGTAATAATCGGATGAGTAAACATCACGGGATAAACCAAAGTCGGAGATCTTAATTGTCAAATTCTCCCCCACTAAGACGTTACGCGCAGCTAAATCTCTATGCACAAAATGATGGCCAGACAGATACTCCATACCAGAGCCAACCTGGGTAGCGATGTGCAACATATCACCGTAATCTAAAATTGCCTTCTGGGATCCGTCCTCGTCCGAGATAACAGACATGTCAGAGTGCGGGGAGTGCTGGATCAAATACTCGTGCAAATCCCCCAGGGACATAAACTCAAATAGCATGCACATGGGCTCTTGCTTCATCACAACTCCTAACAAACACACAATATTCGGATGCCTCATCTCGGACATCATGTCCACTTCCCGCCGAAAGTCGTTCTGAACTTTTGGCGCCGAATTCTCTTTCAGCGTCTTTATAGCGACTTTAGAAACAGTATTTTCCCCAAACATCCCAATCACTTCTCCTTTATACACCTTTCCAAATGCTCCCTCTCCCAATTCCTGTAGAAATCTAACAGACGAGATCATAAACTCTCGCACTCGCTGCGACGGAACTTTTGCAGTCAAGGGACACAACTCCATGTTTTGAGCTTTGTTATTGACAGATACAGTCTTCGCAGAGTTATTCTTCCTGTTGTGCTGACAGAAACAGAAGACGAGGCCAAGGAGAATGGCCAGGACCAGAGGAACGAGAATTCCGGGAACGATGATTGCCACCAGGTTGCTACCCTCCGATATACCAGCTGAGAGCAAACAAATACAGTATTATAGAAAAGTATTCAATCTTTTTCAAAATGAGATAGAAATGGTGCTCGGTAAACTGTTCCTACGTTTTTCCAACAGCAGTATAATACATAAAATTATGCAAACATTGTCCGATATGGTCACATGACTGCTATATTTAGATAATGTCAGGTATGGTCACATGACTGCTATATTTAGATACAATGTCGGGTATGGTCACATGAGTGCTATATTTAGATTCAGTGTCAGATATGGTCACATGACAGCTATATTCAGATTCAATGTCAGAATATGGGCACATGACTGCTATATTTAGATATAATGTCAGATATGGTCATATGACTGCTATATTTAGATACAATGTCGGTTATGGTCACATGACTGCTATATTTAGATACAATGTCGGGTATGGTCACATGACTGCTATATTTAGAGGTATTGGTATACTTACCACAGACTGGTACATCACAGAGCTCCTTGTAACGGAAGTTATTGTCTGTATAGCACCACGGACCGGCCATACTGCCATTAGGGTTGCGACATTGGTTGTGGTCACCTACAAAAAATATCAGACATATTAAGTTGTTGTTTTTATTTAAAATAATTGATGATTATATGATAACACCACCTTTAGATTAACTATAATGACAGTTAACATGCTCTTTACCAGGAAACTGTCCAGATATAAAAAACAAATTCATAATGGAAAATGTAAAAAAATAATCCATTTGAGTGAATCTTTTACCCGGGTGTTTTGCAAAGAATTTTAATTCAAATAATGTTATATTAATTGGAGTTATGTGTCACTATTGTCCTGTCGAGCGCTGTATGTCAACATAAAAAAAATCTGAAAAGTTTTAATGCGCTCAACACCTTTTCCTACCAAATGTCATTCTTCATTTACATAAACTGACGCATGAAATAGCAAGATGTATGTCAAATAGAAATATATGTGTAAAATAGTAAGATATATGCGAAATAATCAGATATTTGTAAACTAGTAAGATATGTGTAAATAGTTAAGATATGTGTAAAATAGTAATATATGAGAAAGATATGTGTAAACTAGTAATATATGAGAAAGATATGTGTAAACTAGTAATATATGAGAAAGATGTGTAAACTAGTAATATATGAGAAAGATACGTTTAAACTAGTAATATATGAGAAAGATATGTGTAAACTAGTAATATATGAGTAAGATATGTGTAAACTAGTAAGATATGAGTAAGATATGTGTAAACTAGTAAGATATGTGTAAACTAGTAAGATATGAGTAAACCAGTATATGAGTAAGATATATGGAAACTAGTACGATACATGTAAACTAGTAATATATGAGAAAGATATGTGTAATCTAGTAATATATGAGTAAGATATGTGCAAAATAGTAAGATGTGTGTGAATAGTCAGATATGTGAAAACTAGTCAGATATTGTAAACTAGTAAGATATGTGTAAACTAGTAAGATATGTGTAAAATGGTAAGATATGTGTAAACTAGTAAGATATGTGTAAAATGGTAAGATATGTGTAAACTAGTAAAATATGAGTAAGATATGTGTAAACTAGTAAGATATGTGTAAAATGGTAAGATATGTGTAAACTAGTAAGATATGCATAAACTAGTAAGATATGTGTCAACTAGTAAGATATGTGTAAACTAGTAAGATATGAGTAAGATATGTGTAAACTAGTAAGATATGTGTAAACTAGTAAGATATGTGTAAACTAGTAAGATATGAGTAAGATATGTGTAAACTAGTAAGATATGTGTAAACTATTAAGATATGAGTAAACCAGTATATGAGTAAGATATATGGAAACTAGTAAGATACGTGTAAAACAGTCAGATATGAGTAAACTAGTAAGATATGTATAAACTTGTAAGATATGTGTAAAATAGTCAGATTTGTGTGTAATATAGTCAGATATTTGTAAAATAGTGAGATGTGTGTGAAATTCATTGTCCCTGCTGTTGACAACCTTCTATACAAATAAAGCTTGTACCTACCTAGCATATCGTTAAAGGCAGGTTGATCTACGGGGAACTCCGTGTTGTGGTTCCAATTCTTACACTCCTTTCCACTCTTTGTTTTATAGTGCAGGCCTCTGTAGTCATGACCGTTCTCTTTGTAACATTTATCTACGGAATAATGAGAAAAATCAATCATAATTTACCAAAGAATCATCACAGTTTACAAGGAGGATCTTTGTTTTACAAGGAAAATCATCATTCTACAAGGAGAATCTTTGCTTTAAAAGGAAAATAATCATTATTTTACAAGGAGAATCTTTGTTTTACAAGGAAAATCATCATTCTACAAGGAGAATCTTTGCTTTTAAAGGAAAATAATCATTATTTTACAAGGAGAATCATCATTGTTTTACAAGGAAAATCATCATTTTACAAGGAGAACCATCAAATATAATCATAATGTTTTACAAGGAAATCATGTAACAATGAAAAAACACATTTATTTTACAAGGAAATATTTATTTTGCGACAGCACATACATACTGGCAACTTAGTAAAATTATATATATAAAGATATGTAATCACATAAGTTATCATCACAAATCAGCTGAAAGATTCCTTAATATTTCACTAAGTGTTATAACTCTTATACTTATCAATGTCATCGACATCAGCCCTGAAATCATTGGTCATTTGTCAGGAAATTAAATAATGACTTAGTTTTTGTATAGTGTGAGTTCAGCTTGTATAAATGTTGATAAATATTTTATGTATTACTTGTGTCCTTTTGACTCACTGTTATAAGGTAGCGCCTTCGTGTCTGAGGGTTTGACGACATTGCGTTGTCAACCCTCGCCTCTCACTGCTGTGGGTGCGAATCCCACAGGGAGATTGACTTGTCAAGTGAGAAAGTGTTGATTCTTATGAATGATGAGAGGTATACAGTACTGGTTCTACCCAGGAAAATGGGGTGGTCTGCCTCTACCACAAAAAAAAATCAACCGTCATATAATTATGGTCTTACATGTGTTAAAAATGCTGTAAAACACCATTCAAACAAACAAATCTGATTCATTGTCGGAAGACAGATACAAGATATCGTCATATATGACCGTCAACTCTATGGCAAATAAAATGTTTTTTAAGCCTGACTGTAAATTGCTGAAAATTGTCAAATTTCTAAAGCTCTGTCACATACTATGTCAATTATTGTCATGTCATCATGTTATTCTCAGTGGAATTGATTACGACAGCAGACGGAAGTCAAATCTTTTTTCCCAATTAAGCAACATGAAAAGTCTGTCGAACGAATACCACTTGAATAAACTGAGGAGACCACGTACCATTATATCCCTTCACAGGCACACCCACCCTGATACACTGCGTTCCATAGTTCGGGAGCTCCTTGCACTTCGGTAACACACTGTTGTCTGCGAAGAAGAGAATTGAATGTTACTAGATTTTTACTATATAACTCTATGTAAATAAAGATGGCCGCTGCAGCCATGTTTAATTGAATTGAATGTTGTTTAACGGCTCATCAACACAGTATAGGTTATTTAGAGCCGCCCAAGAGAGAGGGGAAGGATACATAGGAATCCGGGAACCGTGCCCTACTCTTATTATCGAATAGATTCCTATGGTTCTTAAATGAGCTCGGAGGATAGACCGATACACTGGACCACCCGGTTTACATCTCCATCCGACGAACGAGGCTAAGGTAAAGTGTCTTGCCCAAGAACACTCCGATGAAACTCAGTGGCAATACGGAGGATTGAACCCGGGGCCTCCGGTTACAAATCCGCCGCGCTACCGACTGCGCCACGCCAGCACTCTTGTCCGTGAAGAAGAGAATATTAAGAATGCAAGCTGAAATTATTTGTGCTTTCAACTGTTTATATGAGAGAAAAAACTAGAGAAAAATGTCTTTGTCTATATAAAAAAAAAATCAGATGGTATCTTTACCATAGATATAATCAATCATCAGAGGGATAAATTATATAAATTATTATCAATTATTTTGACCATGGTAGGTAAACTGCAAACATTTTTGAGTGCTAATTTCTAAACACAATATAAATACTTCCTAATCGTATTTAGAAATGTATAAACTAGTTCAAAACAATGTTTAATTTGTTTAAGTTTTAAAATATCACTGAAAAATTCACCACCTAAGTTTTAATTTCACACTCTGTGAAAACCTGAAGATTGCAATCTTGAAGTTTTTATCAAGCATTAAAATTAGCCTATCAATTTATTAATCCAGTATCATTTTGACTTTAAACCTGCTAAATATATTTAAATACAGTTTGTTTTTTTCAACTTTTCTTCGTTATTCTACCACGTTTGAATATATTATTGGTGAAATATAATTAACAGTTAGTAATATGCAAAAACAATCTGCTTTTTACTATTCTTATAATTAATATTAATGATTGAGCAAATGCAATTTATGTAGGCAGCGCGAGTTTTACAAAAATCAAGATTGCCTTGTGTCCCTTTAAGGTCAGATGTTCACGATTCATTATGTCTTAGCCTTTAACCCGCTAAGCACGACTACAATAGCCTTTGCGTCCATTGTAAACACAGATTAGCCGGTAAGAAACTCACCGGCAGATCATGGTTTACAATGTCCAGCTGCTGATCAGTCATTTTCCACAAAACACCCCTTTTGTTACATAAATGGAATGATCTTAATTCAAAGAAAGAACAGTCCATTATATATATATGTAGTTGGTTAAGGGTTAATATAAACTCCTAATAAGCAGCACCTACCTATAAGAGGATGTTTTTTAGCGACAATGTACTCGTTTTTACACAACGATTCTTCCAACATCTCACACTCGTCTCGACAGATCATACGTTTTTTAATGGGTTCCGTTGAAGCGATGGCAGGCCGCTCACATTGCGGGAACGAGTAGTGACAGATGGACGGAATAGCAAACTTCCTACACTGGTCCGATAAGTCATTGGAGTTGCCGATAACACTGAGGGCCGCTAGAACGCAAGAAAAGATAAGTGTGAATATATTCAGGGAAATAAGTATTACAATAAAAGTAACTACATGTATATTGTATTCAGACTAAATTCCACGTAAAAATTGTTTCAGTGAAAATAAATCATGAATTTAAAAGTATATATGTTGAACATTGATTTTGTGAATTTTGTCATTTACTTTATAAATGCAAAGGTGGATAAATGAAAAGATATAAACTTTGTTGAGAATTTCTTTTTACGACTGAAGGACCCATGACAGAACAATGTCATTTTAACTATATATCTCCACAGAGGCGCGAGGGATAATAATATCAACCAAATTGTCAAATATATAATAAAGCCCTGATTCTAAATATTACTTAAGTTGAATTATCGTTGATATCAATAGAAATAATACCTACCAATGACTTTTTCCTCGACAAGTCCCTGTGCATATCTATTCTTCGCATAGATTGACTTATTTCCGATGTGTGTGGAGCATACACTACCCTTGAACAGCTGACAAAATGGCTGCTCTTGCTTACGCTCTTCTGCTGACGGCAATTCCTCAGTTTCCTCATTAATTCTATGAACAGAAATTTAAATTAGAATAAAGTACAGATAAAGAGAAAATTAGGGAAATCCGGGTAAATGCGGACGTTTGAAGCAGGTTCAGCTTTCACTACTGCTGGTTCCCAAATCATGTCCCATAACCCAATACACTGGGAACCATTGTTGTGACTTGTTTTTATGTGGATGGTTCTCAGCTTCAAGTGAGTTATTTGATGAAATTCATTTGAAGTCACCTAGTTTGACACCAGCTTAATACACACATGCTAAACTTTGTATGAGAAAAAAAAACAGACACTAAAGCATATTTTCAAGATACGTGTATTTCACATTATGCATAATATCTCCTACATAGACCCAGGAAGTATACTTACTCCCTGATAGACCTCATTATCAATTTAAAGATGGTAAAAGTGACTTCACAGAACTAAGTCGGTTAGTAGATATATTTTAAGTTTTACAATGCAGTCCGAATTAATCTGGATTGCCCCTACTGATGTAAAGACAAATTCTATAAATAGAAATTTAAAATCAGAATAAAGCAAAGTAAAGCTTCTATAAATATTATGATTAACTTTCTGTTTTATTTAATAAATAGCCTGCCATGAAATTGCTAAATGCTCTTTACTGTTTATTAAAATGGCAGATTGGGAAAAACAGTTTTATTCATTTTTAAGAAATATCACTGCGATACTTTCTAACACAATATCAAAGAAGAGTTGTCTCTCTTATTCTATTTATCTTAACATGGAAGTAAATTCTTTGAGAAAACCTTTTTTTTTCTTTTCTTCTTCTAATATTCAGCGTGAATGTTGTTTAATGGCTCATCAACACATGATATGTTATTTTGAGTCACCCCAGAGAGGGGAATCCCTAAACCTGCCCTACTCTTAACTAACAAATAGATCCTTTTGATTCTGTAACTCAGGAGACCATGCAATTTACAAGGCTCAGCATCATGCAAGACTCGCAGAGATGGATTTTTTTTGTCAATATGGATAACTAAAGATACCATATTGTACACATTGGAAAGCAACGTTTTACATGGGATTTAGAGAGAACTATAATAGAAGAAATTGCATTGAACTAGTAACTTCATGTTTTTTATGTCTGGCAGCTTTCACTTTCCTTCATTTCTACAACAGCAGCGGTGTCAATATTATTCCCAGACAGCTCTCGGCTTTCCATTCGTTCTCTCTTGAAACCATCAGAACACTTCGTTCAGATTTATATCATTGGCCATTAGATTAATACCATTGTTGCTTGCCATTCTGCCAGAGTATCAGGTAATTCCCTCAGCTTTTTGGGGATCAAGGCGGAGCTAAATCCGATTGGGGGGACTTATCAGAGATTCATCAGTTTTAAGAAGAAGCAGAAACAGTATTGGCTCATCTTATAACATTTCTATGGATGAAACTAGTAGTGTTGAGAATCGGCGCAAAATCCATTATCGATCATCCGAATAATTAACCGACCGATGATCGATCATTAATCGATTAAACATAGATGCTAAATATGACACAAGAGTAATCCTTTTTCAGACAAGAAAAGAAACACATTTTAAGTATGTTCTGGTAATAAAGCAGCTGAATGAAACTGACCACCATTTATTTGAAGTATAAGTTGTGATACCCCCTAGAGATATGAGATGTGATTACTGGTACTTGTTGCAAAATTGTAACATTTTAGTACAAGAGAATGAAATAATTTAAGCAAACATTTTTCAACAACCGAATCAAGTCGATCTTGAAAAATTGTAATTGATTAATCAAACTAAAGGCTTAACTGATCGATTAAATAGATTAATCGGAACAGCACTAGATGAAAGGTTGGAAGTTCTCAGTGAGAAAATTCTATATTTACTAATATTATTTACTCCGAAGAACACAAAAATAACTAACTTGTGTTTAGGACATCAACGTCATTTGCTGAGACCATTCAACAAAGTGAAACTAGTTTACACAAACTGATTTAAAATAATAGATTATTTATTTGCTGGAATCAATTATAAGAAAATGCTTAACTCTATGGTAGTCGTGTTTTGTTTTAATACTCACTCGCATCCATTTGTTTGTGAAAATAACCACACACAAACCATCTCATCACGAATTTCTATCGACAACTGACTTTATGGGTGAATGTTTCAGTATAAAACCATATTACACCAATATATGTTGTCTGTAATGATTGATTTTGTTCTTATTCCTTATACGATCCAGGTGTATATAATTGTAAATATCCATTTTAAACGGACAGCTGCGTAATTTTGTGAAATTACGGCTATGTCTACACGCACTTATAGTTATTAAATGATTCGGGTATATATAATTTTTAATATCCATTTAAAATAGAGAGCTGCTTAATCTTGTGAAATTACAAAGTCTACACGCATGGATTCTACACGCATGGATTCTACACGCGCATGGATTCTACACGCATGGATTCTACACGCATAGATTCTACACGCATGAATTCTACACGCATGGATTAAACCATGAGATATGATCTCGTTTGCATAAAATTATGATGCAACTTTGTCCTTTTGGAAAAACTTTTTTTTCCCACCATCTTGGTCTTCCATTTGCTGAAGCAGTGATTACAATAGGTAATTTATGTGCCAGAGAGACTAGAAAGCTTAGGATTATGCATACAAAGACACTTCACAATGAACAGAACAGTCACACAATAACAGTACACTCCATGTTTCTCTTTGTGTTCCAGGAAGATTTAAAACTAATTACTGGCACACCGTTTACTGATTTATTATTATTTTTTAGATAAATACGAGTTTACTTTTCAGGCAATGTTAATGCTAATATATTTCAATTAAAAAAGTGCACACTACCTAAAGGTACATAAATAACGGGATTACATAGGCACTCCACCATCACCCTCACCTACGAATGGCGGGAGGTGTACAGTACTGGTTCTACCCAGGAAAGGTGAGTGGTCTGCCTCCAACACAAAAAATCGACCGTCATATATAACCTTACATATGTTGAAAATGACGTAAAACACCATACAAACAAACAAAACAAACAAACTCACCCGCACCCTCAAAACATCTTACCTCAAGCTATATACGGTCAATTTCATTGTTCAACATAGCAAAGATAATGTGGCTACACTAAGTACATGCAAACACATATAAACGGTGCACACTGCTAGCGGAGTATAAGAGGAGATAATCACTTACCGTTGATTTGGATCGTATCTCCCGTTAAAGCTAAATAAAGAATAAGAAAGCCAGTATTATACATAGTGTGTTGGTGAGAGTGAAATACACGTAAGCCATTAATACTTTTTTAATAATTAACCTACAAAAAACATGAGTGGTACTATTACAATATGGGGCAATTTAATTTGTATGCGTTTTCACTCAGCCAACTGTCCACTTTTTGCATTACGTGGTCCCGCCTTATTTCATTAAACGATTGGAAAGCTTATATTAGCAGGATTTTATAACGGATATTTCGACAATAAAACATGTTTAAAAACATCGTTTACTGAGAAAATGCGATATCCTGTTTAAAAATACCTAATTAATGTTTTAATTTTACAATATGCAATCTTTTTAAGCCAAAATTAAGGTTTTATTTCATATCCCAGCTAACCCTGTTTTCTCTTCTTGGAGAAGTTGGATGGGGTATGAAAGTTAATACTCAGACTACGTAATGCATAGCTTTGACACAGGGGTGAAATATCATTCAACTGTTATTACAACATTATTAAATATATTTTTTTTGACAAAAAAGGTTCCTCTCATAGTCGGCATGTTCAATAAACTGTTCTTTACATTCCTAGTAATTTCCTAGAACTTGACACTAATAACAGTACTTAAATTCAAATAAACCTTGTGTTTTTTTAACATCTCAAGACTAATCTCTGACCCGTAACTGGTGCATGTAAGTACATACAGGGCTCAATCTACAGGGAGATTCGGGCGAAGAACGCGCCCGCGATCTCTTGACTTCGCCTTGGCAGCACATCAAAGCGAAGTTCAAGTCGCCGAAAAATTTAAAAAAAAAAAAAAAAAAAAAAAAAAAAATTTTTAAAAAGGTACAGTATAGTAATAAATCCATTATCATAGACATTTGCATCAATATTTCAAGCTCATATTATAGAGTAAAAAGAATTAGTGTGCATTACACTGTATTCACTGCACTGCGATATACATGGTGATGACTATTCAACCGTTGTCTACGTATACACGTCGCGTGAAGTCTCCCTAAATTCTCTCCACTTCTCCCTAAAATCACTTGAGGGAGAAGTGACTTCTCCCTAAATTCCTTGCCTAGATTGAGCCCTGTATACATAGCAAAATATAGGACTAGTCATGATCTTTTGCCTGTTTAATATTGAATTTATTTAACCAGTTGGATAATATTATAATTATGATGTGAGGCTTTTCACTGACTATAATAAATTCAGTATTAAATAGGCATAAATGTTAAGATTCTACGTGTCCGTTAAATCCAAAAAGGCCACAAAACCACATTTTAATGTTATAAAGCTGTTCAATAAATGGAAGAATTGGCCTTCATTTGCATATTTATTACGTGTGTATTATGATATTTATGTTGTGGCTTACACTCCCACACTGCAGGTTATGTGATATTTATGTTATGGTGCAATTACTTTTTTCAGGTATGAGACTTTAAAATGTGTTTAAAATAATTATATTTATCTTTTTTTTTTATTTACATACTATAACCACAGGTGGGTTATAAGATAATCAAGACATTATTCTATGCAAATATAGGATTCATTTTCATCGAGAAGTAAGAAAACTTGAATTTTCACGAGTGCGTAGGACAAATGAAAATAGTTTTCTTTTGATTTTTCTTTCCTCAAAAACATCTGTATAGAAGTGAAAATAAATATGACTTTCACATAATACTTACAAATTGAGATATGCCACCTTATATTTTCATTGGGATAGAAACTGAATGGTTATAATAGATCATTATAAAAAAAAGTGCACTTGTTTAAATACCTTGTATCATCCTTATTTAATACGTCTGTTTCATCGTAATCTAGCTTCCCCGGAAGTCCATCGGGAAATAGCTTTAAATCGTCTGTATTGTAGTCCGGATCTGTATTGGGTGCAACCTCTGCCAGTAAAATAAACGAGAGATCAAAGACTTGAAGCGCTCTATTGTAAGAATGTGACAGGATTCAAACATAAAAAAATTCAGAAATAACTTGAATTGAATTGAATTGGGGTTTTAAGGCGCACCAACACATGAAAAGGTTATATGGCGCCTAACGGGCATGAACATGCCAGGCTCATCTTCCATGTACATCGAGATAAAATATGGAAAATGGGCCTAGAACCTTCTCACTCTGAACTGCAGAGTTGCTGCAAATTTTATCGTAGAAACTCCATTTACGCTGGAGCCACGTTATTGTTTTTCTGCCACTGCTCTTTTGATGCTCAGAAATAACAACAAGATAATGGGTAGAACCACAGGCGGGCCATCTCATACCAATTTGACATCCCAAGCATTGAGTCTATGAAGTTTTGCATACAGATCAATACATTTATGGTTCTAGAGGAATAGTGATCAAAAATGTTTATGTTTTGGTCATAATTTTTAAGTGTGGTGGCCATCTTGGGTTTCACAGGAAGTTGCATGTAGCCATCTTGGATTTCACAGGAAACTGCATTCAGTTAGGACAAAACTTTGATAATATAGGGAATGTTCCTGTAAAGTTTCCTGATATTCTGCTTAGTCATTTTCACAGAAATTATCGACGGACAGCAGAGACGGAGACACCTTCGTATAAGCGATCCCGATCTTCCATCAGTCGATTTTCCATCAGTCGAGGTAATAGTAAGCTAGTTTATACGTTTTTATGATTGATATCCTGATTCTGACATTTAAATGGAATTTCAGATTGCCTGGATAGTTCACCTAATGGTCCCTTGTGACAAGATAAAAGCATTGACAACAGTTAATAACATTGTGTCGCAGGTATCAGATGACAGTATACAGAATTAATACTATTTCTATAGTTGTGAGAGTAACTGAAATTTGATTTTAACAACATGGCCTCTATGGAACATATGCTGCACGTGACAGACAGAACATTTGTACTGTGGCTGCATGTGACAGGAGCATTGGAACATATGCTGCACATGAAAAACAGAAAATCTGAACAGTGGCTGCATGTGACAGAAGGAACACAGGAGCACTGCCTGCATGTGACAGAAGGAGCATTGGAACATATGCTGCACGTGACAAACAGAACATTGGTACAGTGGCTGCACGTGACAAAAGGAACATTGGAGCACTGGCTTCGTGTGCCAGAAGGAGCATTGGAATTTGGCATACAGACTGCAAGTGACAGAGAGAACAAAAAAAAATTCAAGTCAAAACCTATAATATTATATTCTTCATATACCAGCAATATATTTACAAAAACATTTACCTTGCACACGTTTCTTCTCAGCAAGATACTTTTAATAAAATTGTTCAAACTGTGGAACCTCAGAGGTAGTCTAGAAATGGCTGACGTGTTAACGAATATTGACTTAAAGAGTACATAAAAAAATTATGGTAAAAATAGGCTAGAAAATTCTTTTTGAGATCCTCTAATTAGATCCTATAGCTGACGGAAAAGGCCGAGCCATGTTCCGTACTGGGAAATATCTCCCACTGGGAGATATTTCCCAGTACAGCAAACGAGTAGATATAGCTTTTCTATTCCCAGTATTTCCTAGACAAATATGTAATATAAAGCAATACAACATTGTAGTTATTTTATTATCCTATAAGTCTACAATCCTATTTTTAACTATTTTTTGTTTTAAAAAATTGTGAAGTAATTACAAAACAACACTTACCTGAACTGACTATTACATAACCAGTGGTATTGACCTGTCCAAAGTTATTCCATGCCTTGCAGCCATACGCGCCACTGTCATCTGGCATGAGGTTCTTGACTCTTAATCTGAAATTAACAATTATGTTGGGGTTTTTTAATTTATTTTCAGTCAACATTATCTGATACCTTGACAACCATAATATGTAATTAAAAAATATAATTATTAAACTATGCAAAAGTGACCTTGACTTTTTCAGTTGCCTAGTTACATGACCTTGACATGTTAATCAATCTTCATCAAATTTCTTATGACAAACAAATGAATGCGAAATTTTGTAACATTTTAAAAATATGTTCTTTTTAAATGCTTCTGCCCTAATCAATAGTTATTTGACTATGTTATTTTTTAAATTACCTTGCCCTAGAAACAAACTCACCTTGACCCCCATGGGGTAATTTTGATGCTGACTCTGTCTTTATTTTTGAGTACAGTTTTGTCTTTAAACCACTGGTATTTTGGTATGGGGTATCCCGTTATCTCACAGCGGAGTCGCAAATTGTCGTTTGAGTAACGTGTGACATTAGTCATCGCAGCATCCAACTTGACATGGCCAGCTGTAATAAAAAAAAGAAGTTGTATATAACTCTATTTATTGTTCAAAGAAAGAGGCAACAGTCTATTAACCCTTAATCCACTACATATATTTAATGGACTGTTCTTTTTTTTTTAATTAAGACCATTCCATTTATGTGACAAAGGGGTGTTTTGGGGGAAATGACCGATCAGCAGCCAGACATTGTAAACCCTGATGAGTCAATTTGTTGACTAGCTTAATACACACAAATCTGTTATTTTGAAATTAAACTAAACTGGTATAAATGTTAAAGAATTTTCATCAGGTCAAAATAAACTTCACCACAACAGTATCGAAACGGTTCTTTGTTGGTGAAAATAAAGCAAGATTGCCCCTTTAATTTTCCCTTCTTACCATGTGTTTCAGAACACTGTCCCTAAATACACCCAAGGGTCTTATTAACACCATTATAGATGTTGGGATTCTCATCAGGAACACATTAATGAATAATATTGTGTCAAGCTTTCAGAGCAAATGAAATATCCATTATATTCCAAATGGTCCACTTGGGAGTTCGGAAACCATAACATTATACTTTCAGAGATTCTTTAATAAAGACATATTAATAAAAAAAAAAGCCCTGTGGGACCCAGAGTGAAAGGTAGGCCTCCCTGGAAATATAACAAAATGTTAGCTCCCTGGCAATGACACAAATGATAGCTCCCTGGCAATGACACTATTGATATCTCCCTGGCAATGGCACAAATGATAGCTTCATGGCAATGACACTAATGGTAGCTCCCCGGCAATGACACAAATGATATTTCCCTGGCAATGACACAAATGATATCTCCCTGGCAATGACACAAATGATATCTCCCTAGCAATGACACAAATGATATCTCCCTAGCAATGACACTAATGATATCTCCCTCGCAATGACACACATGATATCTCCCTGGCAATGACACTAATGATATTTCCCTGGCAATGACACAAATGACAGCACCATGGCAATGACACTAATGATAGCTCAGGCAATGACACTAATGATATCTCCCTGGCAATGACACAAATGATATCTCCCTGGCAATGACACTAATGATATCTCCCTGGCAATGACACAAATGATAGCTCCATGGCAATGACACAAATGATAGCTCCATGGCAATGACACAAATGATATCTCCCTGGAAATGACACAAATGATATCTCCCTGGCAATGACACTTATGATATCACCCTGGCAATGACACAAATGATATCTCCCTGGCAATGACACTAATGAAATCTCTCTGGCAATGACACAAATGATAGCTCCATGGCAATGACACTAATGATAGCTCCATGGCAATGACACAAAAAGCAATGATATCTCCCTGGCAATGACACAAATGATAGCTCCCTGGCAATGACACAAATGATAGCTCTCTGGCAATGACACATATGATATCTCCCTGGCAATTGCACTAATTATAGCTCATGGCAATGGCACTAATGATAGCTCCTGGCAATGGCACTAATGGTAGCTCCAGGCAATGACACACATGATAGCTCCCAGGCAATGACAATCATTTAATTTAGCAAATAAGAGCCCCTCTGACAACATACCTTTGCAATGGATAAAAAAAAATCTAGAACAATGTTCACCCTTATCTTTGCTATCTAGTCAATTCTACCCTTAAAGGGACACATTGCAATCTTGAGTTTTATTCAAACATTAAAATTTGCTCCTTAATTTAATTATCCTGCGTCATTTTGACTTTAAAACTGCTTGCATATGATTAAATAAAAAATTGAGATTTTAATTTTCTTTACTATTTCACCAATTTTTTAAACATATTATTGATGCACTATTATATAAAGTTACTAATATGTAAAAATGATTTGCTTTGAACTATTCTAACAATTACTATTAATGATTGAACAAATGCAAGTGAAGAGAAAAACTAACGGGACGCCGATACATAATCAATTTGGTGAATGGATCAACAGGCATACAGGTAATGTATTGATCTACTGACCCATTTATTTTGTGTTTGTTTATTTTTGAGGCAAGCAGTGATTAGATTTAGGTGAAAAGGTAATAATTGAATAGTTAATGAAAAAACTTCTGAAGTGGGCATAATTGAGTCCCATGTTTTATTTTTAATTTCCAATACAATTTCCAATACAATTTTAACAGAATTACTATACACCACTGGAAAGAAATAAGTATATGAAAAAACATTCATCATACATTCATTGCTTAAAACCTCTTGCATACTGTCAGAGTTCAACGACTCTTAAGGCGGAGTTCATTCAATGATTTGTAGAACCAAAAATGCTGCTGTTCATGCCTTCCAATATTAACTGACGCTAAATTCATGGTTAAGTAAACAGAATTATTGCCCTTGGTTAGGGCCATTCCTTGGTTACAAATACTTCTCAACCTTATCCAAACTCAAGCACCTCGATCGGTGACAAAATATTGAACTCCCAGAATCATTTCTTGCTCAGTGAACACAGCTATGATATCACCAAACATTTTTCTGAACCATGTCACATGGCCTCTGGGGAAATCAGCATAATTGTAACAAATGTACCACTCAGTTTACTCTACAACAACCTAAACATCAGGGAGAGAGAGCAAGCTTTACATTGATTTTTTATCAAGTCTCATATTTATAACTCGGTTTACTACGACATTTGGACCTGGTAATTTCTTCTTCACCATCATGGAATAGTGCAGTAGTAAACCAATCAATCTAAATTGTACTCTATGATAGACCCCGGACAAATTTGTACAGAAATGAAACTCATATTTTCAGAAACTACTAACATTGGAGAACTATAAAACCAAGAATTGGACAAAATTGGACAATATATATTTGAGATATTTAGAGTTGAAGTTGAGTCCCGGATAAGCATGTTTTCGCAAGGGTGTTGATAAGCTTTATAACATCTGGGACATGGAAGACAGAGTGATTACTATAGGGCATAGTTCTACTTTTAACCACCAACAGGTACCACAGCATCAGATGCCTGATGACCTAGAGATGAGCAGCCAGGTACACCACCAACAGGTACCACATAATCAGATGCCTGATGACCTAGAGATGAGCAGCCAGGTACACCACCAACAGGTACCACAGCATCAGATGCCTGATGACCTAGAGATGAGCAGCCAGGTAAACCACCAACAGGTACCACAGCATCAGATGCCTGATGACCTAGAGATGAGCAGCCAGGTACACCACCAACAGGTACCACATAATCAGATGCCTGATGACCTAGAGATGAGCAGCCAGGTAAACCACCAACAGGTACCACAGCATCAGATGCCTGATGACCTAGAGATGAGCAGCCAGGTACACCACCAACAGGTACCACAGCATCAGATGCCTGATGACCTAGAGACGAACAGCCAAGTAAACCACCAACAGGTACCACAGCATCAGATGCCTGATGACCTAGAGATGAGCAGCCAGGTACACCACCAACAGGTACCACAGCATCAGATGCCTGATGACCTAGAGATGAGCAGCCAGGTACACCACCAACAAGTACCACATAATCAGATGCCTGATGATGTAGGTTGGGAGACACTTGAGACCAGGCGAGCTAAGACGCAGTTGACCATGCTCTATATAATACTCAACCACCTAGTAGACATCCCAATATTTTGCTTTTGGTTATCTCTCTCTAAATCACTCCATGTGGTTCCCGGGCAAGAATAGGGCTACTACTTATCCAGGCAAGGGGGATAAGATCATCCCACCCCCTCCCCCCCAGTTCATGTTCATTTTGTCATTTTAGTCACATTCATTTAAGGTGTTCATCATCATCATCCTTGTATTGTTTCAGGTGCTTTTTGTATTGGTGTGCTGTAAAACGCCAATTCAATTCAAACTCTCTAAAATCATTGCACAACCAGAAATGTTGCTGTCAAACAAGCAGCAAATGCATAATTTATGACATAATTCTCCAAAGGATCAAAAAGACACATTAATTACTGCTAGAAGATGATAAAACCTAAAACTGAGCAAAGCTGCCGATGCTGGAATGATTTTTCTTATAACGCAGGAAAGAAAAATTATAGCCATGCTTTTCCGAGATGGTTGAAGTCTTTGGTGACTCAGTCTTTCAAGATGGTAGAACTTTGTTTTAAAACCTTTTTTTGGTTTCACGCATGAAGTTCAGAGATTTGCCATTCTCCATGTTTTTAAACAACAGTTCTTTCTTAGCGACTGAAATGTCAAGCAAATCCTTTTCAGAGCGATAAAGCGACATCTTCTTTCTATGAGCATTTCTTCACATTCTTACTCAGTTAGTTCGGAGAGAAGCGAATTTCTTTCTTGTTTACTGTTTTCCTTGGCTCACTTAAGGGGCAAATGAGAAACACACTTCCGAAATATAAACTTCATAATACCAGCATTTAGTCTGCTTGTAATTTAATTACTGCTGGCATTTATGATTGCCCCAAATGTCAAACATCTTTTCCACCATGGCTTTATCTCTGGGTATTGAACTGACTCTAAGCAAGGAGATGGATGTCTACCACTGTACAAACACAACAGTTAGTTTGGTTACACATTGATGCATTTTCTATAATTCATCAAAATATTCTTTGAGTATTTAAACAAAAGCTTTTCTTTAAGTATTTACAAAATTAAAGTCACGGGAAGATCTATATATAAATCAGAGGCCTAAATGAAAAACTATGTGTTGAAATAATCACTGTTGATGTAAATAAAAGTCGGCAACCTTAAAACTCAAATTAAATTTCATGTTTTGGATCATAATACTATTATTATTATTATTTTGTATTCAAGCCATTCCAAGAAGCGAGCACTGAAAAAAAGGGGGAAACATACAAGCTTATCATGCTTTCCTCTTGTTGCCTAATTAACCAAAGTAATCAATAATTTAACGTCTAAAGAGTGAGGTTTGGTGCACCCTAGAACCCGGTTTAAAACCCCAGCAGCCCTTTTTTGCCATTGACTGTAACCAAAGGCAGTAGCTAAGCCCTCAGAACAGGAAATACAAAGCTAGTAGAAGTTGATCTACAATTCAGACATTCAGTTGTCGAAGGCTAGAACACTGAAGCCTTCTAAATGTGCTTACATATTAGGACCACCAAAGTCTATCCTAGAAACATCATCATTAGCTTCAATGTCATTTCAAATTAATCATTGTGTAATTATGCTCATGATTCCTGAAGAATTCTTACAAAAACTACTGAGATGCTGACTCTCCACAGAGGTGTTAAGCCATCAACGTCAAGTATGTGAATAAAGAAAGACAACTGCAAAGCCAATTGATAAGGAGTATCAAAATATCAATCCGGTTATGCAATGAACAATGCTTTGATGTAGTTACACCAGATCAATACAGGGTTTGATGAATGTACAGATAGATGTACAGCTAAGAAACAAAGAGGAAGCTGATCGAGACCTGCAGCAATTATTCATTCACAATACAAAATGGTTGCAAGAAAAATATACAACAACTGGGGAATTCTCTAAAATGAGTTTTGAAAACTGAACACTTCTATGGTTCCACTGTTATAAGACAGACTTTAAATTACACAATGTTTCATTCTTAAACTTCCAAAAAACCTTTCACTTATATTTGAAGACTTTGGAAATATTATTCAACTGTTACATTTTTCTGGCCAATTTCCCTCAACAATTCCAGCTGACAGCCAGCAGCTGTGGCAGCCAATCACTGCTCTCTGATAAATGAGTATCAAAATGCTAACTAGAGCTCCACTATTTTGTGTGTCTAGAATAATTTCAGTGAGATCCTAAGACTGGAACCAGAAACAACCCATGGTAATGTGACAAACAGACTGGAACCAGAAGCAATCCATGGCAATGTGTCAAATAGACTGGAACCAAAAACAAACCATGGTAATGTGACAGACTGGAACCAGAAATAATCCATGGTATTATGTGTCAAATAGAACTGGAACCAGAAACAATTGGTAAAGTGACCATGTTTTAAGCATATGCACCCTTCAGTTAAAATCACAAATATAACCACATACCTATAAAATACACATTATAATAATACCTCTCAGAAGCTTTAATTTTCACCCACCACAGCAGGTCCATATCATTCAAGAGCTTTATGAGATAATCACCAAGCCAATATTGTTACAGTTTTGGCAGGTCCATCCCTCTGTAGTGTCCACCAATTACTTATTCTCTGACATCTGGTGCCAAGAGTAATCTTCTATGAATCACCAATGAAAGTCTCTCTTTCCAAAAATATCATTCGAATTCCATTTCCTAATTGCCTATTCTAATCGCAAAGACAGTTCGGGCCTTATAGTTCATTGGAAAATCCATGAAAAAGGGAAGAAGTTCATGGTAACTGTTTGGAATTTAATAACATTAATAAAAGTGCACCTAACAGAAGCAGCACCTGCCATTCTGAAAAAAAAACCTAGACACTTAAAACAAAATGCTGTTTTTGCTTCCTTTTTACTCCCATTATCTGATTGCGTGCAACTGCAAGAATGTATTACCCGGATAAGAAGTGACATTAATTGGTGTGTCTTTGGAACCAAGTTGAGGCATGTACAATTCACATCATGTTCAGACTTTCTAGAATTCCTAATGAAGCTTGCTCTAGGTATCATAATTACATAATTATACGGGGTAGGTTTTTTCAGAAGATGCATTATTATGTCAGGGCTGAAATATTTCACTCATCCACTAGAGTAACCAGTAGATTGTGAGTTTAAAGAAATGTATTACTATCAAATCAAATATGGCTGTAATCTCCTTTTCAAATTATATATTTGCCTATTAGATTGTGAGAATCAATGTGCTGTCTAGTACTGAAAAATGAAACAACACAAATGAAAGAAATAAAATTACGAAAATGACAAATAAATTATTGTTATCAATGCTCGGTAAATTGCCAGCTGAACAAAATGAGAATTGTTTTTTCTTTAACTGGTATCCTGACAAAGATGCACTCCAGATTAAATACAGTGTATCAGGAAACCAGTGATATTTGCTTACGGTCAATGCATCAGGCGGGGTTGGGATGGAGGGTGGGTGGGGGTGATTGTTAAGTGGTTTATGTGCTTTTTAGCCTTGTTACCAAATGGTTTTAGGTTTTAGAGGCAGCCATGAACATGTCCTTGTAACCTTGATCGAAAATGAGGAAAATGGTTTTACAGAAACCACGGCACCCAAACCCAGGGCTGCATTGAGCAAGTCATTTATCTCCCATTGCTTCTCTCAATGGACAGAAATGCAGGATCTATTAGAGAGTAAAGGGTAGGATTATCTAGGATTCCACTGTTTTCTCTCAATCCCTTTGAGAGTAGCTCTAAATAACATAAACATTGCTTTGAATAACAGTTTAATTAATTCCAATAAACAAAAAACACAAAAAAACCATGAAGCTGTTATGATTAGAAAATTTTCTATGAAAATCTATAAGCTCAGCACATACAGCTAAAATGTATTTTTGTTGCTATTTGTTGTTGGTTAAATTAAAACGGCACTTTGAACGACTTACCTAACTGCTTTAGCCTAATGAAAATGCACAAATATGCACTCAGAAAAAATCGACAAACCATAATTTTATTTTTGCTCTCCATTATACTGCTTTGAGCAGTCTTATGTTTCGCTGCTCTGACATGGGCCTTGTGGCAGTAATTCCTGGTGCAAAGAGAACTACTTTTGATTATCAGGACATCTTGGATGTCATTTCAAATAAACATCATCACCACAAAAAATGCTGATTAATTTCTTCGGAAACCCTCAGCTGGCATTGCCTTGCATCAGTTTCTGATGGCAGGCACCATCGTGATGGCTCAGGCACCATCTGAAACTTCCAGCAGCTGTGTCTGACTGGCATTCTGATAAATTTTCTCAACATTTGGAGATTAATTGTGTACGTGGCTTTATGTTTTGTAAGTTTCAGGATCACATTTATCCTCGAACAGTTTTTACTTCTTAACCCCTAACTTCATAGCAAAGTCATCATGCAATAGTATGCTTTGACCGTTTCTCCAGCAGTATTAATTTAAATCATTACTACCATTTGAAAAATATTGTCAATAATGAAAAGAAATAAAATTTGGCATAAACCTACTAAAATGCTCATTAAAATAGTCAATTTTTAGTAGATTTTTATATTCCACTCCAAAGATTTATATAAAGTCTAAAAGAAACACATTATGATTCTAATTCTTAATATTCTTAGTAAATCCTACAATAAGTAACAAATCCCCATATTTATTTCCTATTACTTTAGGACATTTAAATATTGAACATGCAGCTTTGAAGTAAAAGACAAAATCTGAATAAATAAATGAAGAACAATTAATGTTTGTTTACTTTAACCCTTAACCCCCTACATTTATATAATGGACTGTTCTTTCTTTGAATTACGACCATTCCATTTATGTGACAAAGGGTTACAAAGGCTGATCTGGGTTTACGATGGATGCAAAGGCTATTATAGTCGTGCTTAGTGGGTTAAGGGTTAAATAGTACTGTGTATCCCTTTAAATTCAAAAACAAGTTACTGTGTACCCCTTTAAATTCAAAAACAAATGATCATGCCCTGGTCTAATATTCTAGTTAGGAAGACCTGATTTTTTCCTTCTAATTCATAATTTTGATAGAGGATCATCAAAAAAACTGACCAATCAGTGACCAGGAATAAGACATAACCAATACATTCTGGTAGGTGATAAACTCGGTCTTTATCCTTGATGTTCAACCAAGTTTACTGTTAAAATTAAGGTATCTGCAGTGTGATTCTTTTAAAACCCTGCCTATTTCATACACATTCATGCAAATTGATTCAATATATATATCTCTTAAGATCAGAATCTTGAAAAATATCATCCTTTTACTCTGCCAAAGATTTTTATTTTACTATAGAACCTAAGGATAAAAACCGAGTAACACAAATTTTATCACCTACTGAAAATAAAATAAAATCTCAACATCTCTGTAATGCAAAATTATGAATATAGCTGGTGTTTACGGAGACTTCATAAACTAATATCAGTGAGTACTAAATTCTGTAATTATTCGACAGTCATCAGTATTTTCATTTTTTCTCCACAAAATAAAAACACATTTCTCATCTGTTACCGGTTGGTGGCCAGATGGACAAATGGAATAAATGATATAAAAACAGTAAGGTCCGTTACCGACCAGCCGTAATCAATAAAGGCATGATGGGATTTATATGGCAGCCATATTACAACAACAAATATACCCACACTTTTTCTGAAACTGATCTTTTAATGGAGGAGTAATTGACAACAGATTGATGAATATGAAATAATGGTGGAAATCCAAACCAAATTATTTGACAGGTTTCAAAACAATGTTGCAGGAAAAGAAAACAATATTAATCCTGGATCCTCTGATATCTGTGGTGCTTTGTTTGAATTTCAATTAATTCATTAACATAATTTTCCAGGGGCTATATTCATAAAGCATCTCAGAAAAATCTTACTTGATTTCTACTTAAGTCAAAATTTATTGTGCGTAATTTATCCTTACAGAGTGTAAAATTAGCCTAAAAACCATGTGAACTTACGGATATTTGAATAGACCTTCAAAAATGCCGAAAGTTTCCCATAAAGTTTGTTTTGCAATGTGTACTTCACTTTTTAAGAGAAAACTTTATGTTTGAACTAAGATGCTTCATGAATATGACCCCTGTAGATCTAATATTAATCTTAACTAAATTTAGAAGATATTCGCCATTCTGAACACTAAAATGAACACACTGAAAGACAGTAGCAGATACAGTGAGGGCTGCCCCTAAACCCCACCCTCAGCCCTGAGATTTAAAATAAAATCATTATAAAATGGTCTGAGAGAGTGTTCTTTTGTTGTCAGCTGATTTTTTAAAGCCTGGTTCCCGTCCTACTCAACTCCAAAATCCTGGATACCAATTTCAATAGAAACAGAAAAAGTTCCTTCTTGCAGCATTTAGCTCTTCGTGCACGCGACACAACATCGATATCCTCATTAATAAACAAAAAAAACATTCTTGCTTCCTATAAAAATACACATAAAATATTGTTCTAAAGCGGCACAGAAAAAACGCAGACTAAATATTTGAAACAAACTCATTTCCAAAGCCATATAAAATACGAAAATTAGCTACTTGGGAAACATTTAAACTCTGCATGAACAAATCATGCTTTCCAGTAATGACGGAAGCATGCTACTGGCGCATTCACGCACCCGGCGGTTCGTTATATATAACTGAATTGAATTCTGTTTAACAGCTCATCAACACAGTATAGGTTATTTAGAGCCGCCCAAGAGAGAGGGGAAGGATACATAGGTATCCGGGAACCGTGCCATACTCTTATTATCGAATAGATTCCTATGGTTCTTTAACGTGCTCGGAGGATAGACCGATACACGGGACCGCCCGGTTTACATCCACATCTGGCGGACGTGGCTAAGGGAAAGTGTCTTGCCCAAGAACACACCGACGAAACTCAGTTGCACCACGGAGGTATACATTATTCACTTTAAGCATCATTATAACTGCGATGATATCTAATGATTGGGCCATCCTCAACAAATGGCGTTTGGCCTCCTTAGAAAGTTAGAAAGACAGAAAGAAAAACAACTATTTTTAAGCAAGGACTTGGATGACAAGAAATATTTCTCTGCATATTAGCTGTATGCCCATTTTTCCGACTGGAAAAACATTTTTTATTGGAGTTTTAATATAAAACAGTGAAAGTAGCAATGAAAAAATGACAATAAATATGCTGACCTTCTGAAACCCATAGCTATCATAAGTTACTTATCGCCGAATTACATACAATGTTAGCGCTCAACACGGAAAAGGTTAATAATGAGAAAAAAATATGAAGTAATTGATAATGGTGTATGTCAAACTTGCCATAAATAAATGTCCCGACAGTTATTACAACCATACTGAAGTTTTTTGTGACAAATTTATGGTTTGTTCTTGAGACCGAAAATGTCCGAGATCACAACGAAACATCTGCTACGTCCCGGCCCAGCCTACTATTCAACTGTTCATTGAAAACTTCCGCAAGGGCAAGCGTGAGTGTATGGCATTATTATGGCCGATTTAAGAGGGAAGCACGAGGCCACTTCAAAATTTTATATCATTTTTATTCAGACTGAATTATGGTTAAATAGTCAGACGTCAGCAGAAAAAAATGACTGCCATTTTTGTTTCCGTTGTGATTTTGTGATGATTACGAGCTGGAAATTTGCTTACCAATAAAGTTGAGAGCTGTGTGCACTTATTTATCTTTCCTTCAAATTAACCTTATTTAGCTTTATCATTACGTGGTCCCGCCTTAATTCCATTAAGCGATGGGAAAGCTTATATTAGCCGGGTTTTATAACATATATTTTGACAATAAAAGACGTTTAAAACATTTTTTACTGAAAAAATGCGAAAACCTGTTTAAAATTACCTATTAAATGTTTTAATTTTACAATATGCAGACTTGTTAAGCCGAAATTAAGGTTTTATTTCATACCCCAGCCAACCCCGTTTTCGCTTCTTTGAGAAAGGGTTGGATGGGGTATGAAAGTTAATACTCGGACCGCGTAATGATTTAAACATTTTCATAACTTATAACAAGTGGTATTCAGTGAAAGATATGTTTATAAATGGAGATAGACACGATTATTACGGATGGCGGCAGGTATACAGTACTGGTTCTACCCAGAAAAAGATGGGGTGGTCTGCCTCTTCCACAACAAAATCGACCATCATATATATGGCCCTGCATGTGCTAAAAATTATGTAAAACACCACTAGAACAAACAAACAAACAAACACATTACATCAATATTACGATATAATGTTCACAAATGATTTATATTATTGTTATGAACTGGCTGAGAGTTCAACAACCCTATGAACTGTGGTAGAAGAGAGGCAAGGACTGCTCCACCTCCCCCTCCATCCTCCCCCACCCCCTACTATGTAATGCAAATGCTAAGACCTGTGGTAGAAGAGAGGCAAGGATTGCTCCACCTCCCCTTCATCCTCCCCCACCCCTTACTATGTAATGCAAATGCTAAGACCTGTGGTAGAAGAGGGGCAAGGACTGCTCCACCTCCCCCTCCATCCTCCCCCACCCCACTACTATGTAATGCAAATGCCATTTGCAGGTTGTAGCTTTAATAAGAAATAAGATGCCAAACAGACTATACTGAATACATGTATTCCACTCGGCCTCCGAGGCGAGCTTTTGTGGAATATTTCGATGGGTCAAGGTGAAACTATTATGTCTTGTTCTTTAGTTATATACAGTTACAATAGCTTTCTGTTCACCCATTGATTTGCAGCTATGAAGACATACTGCATCTATACGGCGATACATCACGTTTCTGTTCACCCATTCATTTGCAGCTATGAAGACATACTGCATCTATACAGCGATACATCACGTTTCTGTTCACCCATTCATTTGCAGCTATGAAGACATACTGCATCTATACAGCGATACATCACGTTTCTGTTCACCCATTCATTTGCAGCTATGAAGACATACTGCATCTATACGGCGATACATCACGTTTCTGTTCACCCATTCATTTGCAGCTATGAAGACATACTGCATCTATACAGCGATACATCACGTTTCTGTTCACCCATTCATTTGCAGCTATGAAGACATACTGCATCTATACAGCGATACATCACGTTTCTGTTCACCCATTCATTTGCAGCTATGAAGACATACTGCATCTATACGCCGATACATCATGTTTCTGTTCACCCATTCATTTGCAGCTATGAAGACATACTGCATCTATACGCCGATACATCACGTTTCTGTTCACCCATTGATTTGCAGCTATGAAGACATACTGCATCTATACGGCGATACATCACGTTTCTGTTCACCCATTGATTTGCAGCTGTGAAGGCATACTGCATCTATACAGCGATACATCACGTTTCTGTTCACCCATTCATTTGCAGCTATGAAGACATACTGCATCTATACGGCGATACATCACGTTTCTGTTCACCCATTGATTTGCAGCTGTGAAGGCATACTGCATCTATACAGCGATACATCACGTTTCTGTTCACCCATTCATTTGCAGCTATGAAGACATACTGCATCTATACGCCGATACATCACGTTTCTGTTCACCCATTGATTTGCAGCTATGAAGGCATACTGCATCTATACAGCGATACATCACGTTTCTGTTCACCCATTCATTTGCAGCTATGAAGACATACTGCATCTATACAGCGATACATCACGTTTCTGTTCACCCATTCATTTGCAGCGATGAAGGCATACTGCATCTATACGGCGATACATCACGTTTCTGTTCACCCATTCATTTGCAGCGATGAAGGCATACTGCATCTATACGGCGATACATCACGTTTCTGTTCACCCATTCATTTGCAGCGATGAAGGCATACTGCATCTATACGGCGATACATCACGTTTCTGTTCACCCATTCATTTGCAGCGATGAAGGCATACTGCATCTATACGGCGATACATCACGTTTCTGTTCACCCATTCATTTGCAGCTATGAAGACATACTGCATCTATACGACGATACATCACGTTTCTGTTCACCCATTCATTTGCAGCTATGAAGACATACTGCATCTATACGCCGATACATCACGTTTCTGTTCTCCCATTGATTTGCAGCGATGAAGGCATACTGCATCTATACGGAGATACATCACGTTTCTGTTCACCCATTCATTTGCAGCTATGAAGACTTACTGCATCTATACGGAAATACATCACGTTTCTGTTCACCCATTGATTTGCAGCTATGCAGACATACTGCATCTATACGGCGATACATCACGTTTCTGTTCACCCATTGATTTGCAGCGATGAAGGCATACTGCATCTATATGGCGATACATCACGTTTCTTTTCACCCATTGATTTGCAGCTATGAAGACATACTGCATCTATACGGGGATATAACACGTTTCTGTTCCACTGATTTGCAGCGATGAAGGCATACTGCATCTATACGGCAATACATCACGTTTCTGTTCACCCATTGACTTGCAGCTATGAAGGGATACTGCATCTATACGGCAATACATCACGTTTCTGTTCACCCATTGATTTGCAGCTATGAAGACATACTGCATCTATACGGTGATATAACACGTTTCTGTTCACCCACTGATTTGCAGCGATGAAGGCATACTGCATCTATACGGCAATACATCACGTTTCTGTTCACCCATTGACTTGCAGCTATGAAGGTATACTGCATCTATACGGCAATACATCACGTTTCTGTTCACCCATTGATTTGCAGCTATGAAGGCATACTGCATCTATACGGCAATACATCACGTTTCTGTTCACCCATTGATTTGCAGCTGTGAAGACATACTGCATCTATACGGCGATACATCACGTTTCTGTTCACCCATTGACTTGCAGCTATGAAGGCATACTGCATCTATACGGCAATACATCACGTTTCTGTTCACCCATTGATTTGCAGCTGTGAAGGCATACTGCATCTATACGGCAATACATCACGTTTCTGTTCACCCATTGATTTGCAGCTGTGAAGACATACTGCATCTATACAGCGATACATCATGTTTCTGTTCACCCATTGATTTGCAGCTATGAAGGCATACTGCATCTATACGGCAATACATCACGTTTCTGTTCACCCATTGATTTGCAACTATGAAGACATACTGCATCTATACGGCGATACATCACGTTTCTGTTCACCCATTGATTTGCAGCTATGAAGACATACTGCATCTATACGGCGATACATCATGTTTCTGTTCACCCATTGATTTGCAGCTATGAAGACTTACTGCATCTATACGGCGATACATCATGTTTCTGTTCTCCCATTGATTTGCAGCTATGAAGGCATACTGCATCTATATGGCGATACATCATGCTTGCAAGTGTCCCCAGGCTGCAATTCATGGTCTTAGATAATATTGAACAGTTTTCACAAACAGAATTATTGCACTTCCAAGGTTACAGACCACATCATTAAATTATTTTCTGTGTAGACAGTGTTAGAGACCATTAAAACA
Source organism: Cyrtodaria siliqua (assembly GCA_037043455.1). Lineage (NCBI taxonomy): Eukaryota > Metazoa > Mollusca > Bivalvia > Adapedonta > Hiatellidae > Cyrtodaria > Cyrtodaria siliqua. The sequence goes on from JAWPHD010003403.1 coordinate 106,714, forward strand.
AACAACATGTGAATACTGATTATAAAATACTGACTTATTAATACGAGACCACTGAGCAGGTTAAAACTATTTAATTTAGTTTAAACATATTTATTTTACATCGATTGCGAAACAAGTTCTTGCAACTTAGATTAATCACTCTCGCTTGGCTTCCTGGGTAGAACCAGTACTAAGCAATGTGGATTAATTATCTTGCTCAAGGATAAATAACGTGGCCGTGGCGAGGATCGAACCCACGACCTCTCGATCTGGAGTTCGGCGCTCTACCACTGGACCAGGCACTCCACATAATTTGACATCAGTTACTGTATTAATCCTATATATAATTATAGATGAGGTTGCATTCTTCTCACACAATTTAAAGGGTCTGGAAAAAAATATATGAGGAATTAAGAAATATTGAAAATTTAAAAAGATTATTAAAACGGCGATCATGGAATGAGGACACAATAATTCACAAATTGTATTAAAATCAAATATACAAAGTGTAAAATGTGTACATTGTATGCTCATTTTATTATTTTATATGCAGTGATATTTATTATGCAGTGATTTTCTTTGCTTTAAATAATATTTTACGTTTGCCACATATATGTAACAGGACTTGAAGAGTTAGAGATAAAACAGGAGTTGTAATGATCATTCAATATAAAATAATTTTATATTTTGCTGAATAATTTGCAGGGAGAAAGTATGGAATTGATTACACTATTTTTATACTTTATTTGCCCCATCAATCAAGTTCTTGTTATCTATGCTATTTTGACATCATCATTTTATTATTCTCTTTTTTCAATCTTTCATTATCTCTGCAATGTTCAACTCAGTTAAGAGGAATTCAAAAGAAACCAAGCCAGATGAATTTCAATGCTGTTCTCAATTTCAAACTGGATAATTATAGTAACCTATAAGGCGGAAAAAAAATACCTGTGTTTCCAGCGGCCCAAACGAGGCTGATCGACATCTCAGAGAAACTTTCAGTTGTATCATCAACTTGTATGGGGTTTATGAGATAAATACATGTAGAATCTCACAATATCTTGCTCCAAAGAAAATAATAAAAAAAGCAAAAAAAAAAGAAAATGCCTACCGACCTACCCTATTTTTTTAGAGCATGCAATAGGAAAAACACCTATATTTTTTTTTGGCCTAAGAACAATTTTAGGTTAATTCTTGTTCTTTCAAATTGAGGTGATTTATAACAGTTATATTTATGAGAGAATAGAAATTTCAATTTATAACTTTTCCAAATTTAGACCTTCATTTTTACTAGTTTCCTAAGGTGCAATCAATTTCTGTTAATATTTTAACAGATCTTTTTAAATTAGAAATGTTTTAAGATAAAACAATGATTTTGTTTTCACCAAAAAAGTAGTTCCATGGTTTTGAATAAATAAAGCTGAATTTGAAATAAGAAACATGAAATAACACGGAGATAAGAAACCATTTATAACTGTTTTCTACTCCACCCCAGCTAGGCATACGTTCATGTCCTCTGTTTTACTAAAACGTTTCTTACCATTCCAAAACAGAAATCAACTTGAAGACTGCCACAAAAAAACAATGTTTGCTAACAACTGCTTACAGTATGTCTAAATATGCCATTTTGCCACCAGACGATGGGTAAAAAGAAAGCCATTTTCTCCCATAGAATTGTCTGATAATAATCCTTTTATTGTCACAGATGTTGTTTTTCAGTGTTGCTCATGTTAAGACTGACAGTTATATCATACAAAATTTATGCAAATTTGATATTTAAACAAAGAGCACAATATTGCAAGATCGTAGTAATCGAAAGCTGAAGGCCCACTTAACTGAAAAGCAAAATAAAATAACATTTCAAGGTGTTTAAGCTCTAATTTCTTCCAGCTGGTGTTTCAAGTCATGGTCCTACTAAAACATATCATGCAATTCAGTAAAAGAAATCAACTTAACTGTCACAAAAAAAAAATGTTTCTTACGCATCTTCCGACCATCGGTAAAAAAGGAAACCACTTTCTCCTACAGAATTGTTCTGAACATGCGTTCGTGTCCTCCCTCCGAACAAAATTAAGTCCTCCTTCATATTTATGTCATAGTTCGTCGGTGTGTTCTTGGCAAGACACTTCCCTTAGCCTCGTCGTCGGTATGGGGATGTAAACCGAGGCGGTCCTCCGAGCATGTTAAAGAACCATAGGAATCTATTCGATAATTAAAGAGTAGGGCACAGTTCCCGGATTCCTATGTATCTTCCCCTCTCTCTGGGCGGCTCTAGATAACCTATACTGTGTTGATGAGCCGATTAAACAACATTCAATTCAATATTCATGTCATGAGAACTTTCTCGTCAAGAGAGGTAATAAAACAGATTACCTCAAATAACAAGGGAGACAATAAAACAGATTACCTCAAATAACACTGAACACATGTGATCCCAAAAGACCCAATTATTGTATATCCCTTCTTCTATTTCTCCCGCGACGACTTATTAGGAACACCCTGTATAGGCAAGAGTGTCAATGAAATTATAACTATAATGAAATAAAAACCTCCCGCAGACCATATTGAGGCTTCTTAATTTTTTAGATGAAGGCTTGTGCTGCAATAAGTTAATTATCACATAGAAAAATATCTGTATAATGTAATAAGAAAAATGGAATGCCTGAAGGAACACACTAGGTTGTTGTAAACTGTCCAAAAATAACTAATGACGGACTTATTATATTAGCAGATTATACAAAACAAAAAACGTATTTTTTACTTTTTACCAACTATGAGTGAGAATGTCATAATACCTCTTCATCGGGGTCCAAATTTCCCCCAAAAATAGATTCCACATAGTCCATTTTGACGCTCTCAATAAAAGCAACTTTCTTCAACTCAGCTCAACATTAATCCTGGCAACAGCTACTTTTATTCACACTGATGACGCGATCATCCTCTACCTTAACTACGGTCCTTCTCACGCCTCTTCTTTATACCAAGTCCTTTATTCACTAAATTTAAAATGTTTACTAAACTTGCGTCACATAAAAACCTTCCTTTAAAAAAAAAAAGCTCTCAAATTTCAACAATTCAAATGTTTCACCTAGACTTTGCCACTATCAATGTCGGTGTGAAAGCTTTCACTAATTTTGCAATAAAAACTAAACCGTTGCTACAAGTTACTGATTCTAACAATTGATATACTTCATTCCAAGTTCTCCACTTTCACATTTGATATCAGCTTTAATCCATCTACTGCAGAGACACAAATAACAACAATAAACCGCCTATACCGTCATTCTGACACAATTTAGTTCAACCTCTTCAGCCACACGTACTTCCCGCATTACAGCAACAGGCCGGCGGACAACATCGCTACTTACGAATGTAACTGCTTACTAGTCTACGGACAAATGACAGAGAGAATGGATCGGTGCTCGATGCATTTATAATAGACAATCAGTTTCAAGATACTTCCTTCATACACGGGTATTGATTTTATTGTTATTCAAGAAACAAAGCTGACTGAATTTTTTCTCAAATTACAAAATTGCATGATATAAAATTTCTGGATATTAAAACTGTAGTCAAACGTGCTTTAACTTACACAAATACTGAGCCATCATGAATTCTGAATCAATGAAATACGAATCTTGTCTCCACTGATTCAGTCTGTTTATACCAAATAACAGGACAAGTTATTGCTCCGTCCAAATAAAGGATTTGACAAATGCTCATAAAAAAATTATTAGAAAAACTACACTTTGCATGTTTTAAGTGAATTTTAAAAATGGGAGACGTAATTAATCAATGTCAATTTAACAATGAAAACAACGACGCAATATTCAAATCATTAATAGTTAATAATATTTCACTTTGAACACTAGTTGTAGTCCAAAATTAATCCAGATTACAGTTTCAATCTAGGTGATGGCTAGATGCCATTCCAAATAATTTCTGTCAAAGTTTATAATTGTATTATATATAATCCAGAACTCTTTTGCATTTAGCTACTAAATCAATGCCTGATAAGCCACTAAAGGCTGGGTTTCCTAGACAACAAGACTGGTTCCATATGCTGTGTACCAGTCAGTCTCCCAAATCTAGATAACCCCCTCACACATGCCAGTCCAGTTCTGCTCCGTTCCCAGGAATGTTCAAAGCTCCATTTGCGCCAAAACACATTTTTTTCAGAGCAAACATACACAATTCACCACCAATTATCTTCGAGGTGTTCCCAGATAAAAAGAAGACTTTATTTTATTTCCTACTTTCACAAAAAAAAAAGTTGAAAATTAAAATTGAGCATTTTTCTCTCAGTTCAAATTTCAAAACATATTACTCAATACTCCATATTGTGTTGATGCAGAAGTACCAGTATCTATGACCACAAAATATGAATGATGAAAGATTTATAGCTCTGTGCAATAATGGTAAAAGGTATATAAGCTGAGAATGATTGCTACAGGCCATGTGGGTTTTGTCAATGGAGTTAAAATAGATGAGTTTCTCTTATCCCAGTCTACATCTTTCAGTTAAACTTATGCCGAGATGGAAGTGATAAATCACACAGAAAGCCATAAAAAAAAAATCCACAGATTATAAGATGCCTATGCACAATTTAGTTTTTATGGGTTTATAATAATTTCTGCAGAAGACCAAGCTGGACTGTCATCTTCTGACTAAACCAGATTGCAAACTGGTGAAATAATGGTGCAGGAACCAGGCAGTCAAGCAGACGGTAAAATAATTTTTGGAGCCAATAAAATTTATGGGTTGAAAAATTAAAATTATAAAATGATAAAAGCAGACTGCAGGGACAGAGAAGTAGACAGTGCTTAAGAATTTCGATATTAAAATGATTGCTGGATTACAGCATTGGATCACAGAATCAACGCAGTAGCGTGCCAAAACAGACTCACCTGCAGTCGGGACTGAGAACCTTTGTATTACACACTAGGCAGGGCTCAATCTAGGCCAGGAATTTAGGGAGATGTCACTTCTCCCTCAAGTGATTTTAGGGAGAAGTGGAGAGAATTTAGGGAGACTTCACGCGACGTATACAACGGTTGAATAGTCATCACCATGTATATTGCAATGCAGTGAATACAGTAATATGCACACTAATTCTTTTTACTCTATAATATGAGCTTGAAATATTGATGCAAATTTCTATGATAATGGATTTATTACTATACTGTACCTTTTTAAACTATTATTAATTTTTTTTTAATTTTTATTTTTTTTTAAATATTTTTTTTTTTTTTTTTTTTTTTTTTAGATTTCGGCGACTTGAACTTCGCTTTGATGTGCTGCCAAGGCGAAGTCAAGAGATCGCGGGCGCGTTCTTCGCCCGAATCGCCCAGTAGATTGAGCCCTGCTAGGTAACAATGAAGACAAAAATAATAGTTTTAGTAATAACAAATTACTCATTAATATTAATATATGAGGGAATTAAAAGTTGTAATTCCCTTGGGAAATAATCCCTTGGGAAATTATAAGGTTTTTCCGGAACTACTTTTTTAATAACATTTTTGTGACAGTTGTGGTGTATTCTTGCACGAAGTTCGAAAGTAAATATTTATTGAAATAAAGGCACATTCTTGTAAATAAATGTAATATATAAATTAATCAACACTGTTTTTGTATTGCGGGATATACTTCCCTCAGCCGGTTCACATAGATAGTAACTGAATTGAATTGGGGTTTTAAGGCGCACCAACACATGAAAGGTTATATGGCGCCTAACAGGAATGAACATACCAGGCTCATCCTCCATGTACATCGAGATAAAATATGGAGAATGGGCCTAGAACCTTCTCACCTGCAGAACTGCAGAGTTGCTGCAAATTCTATTGTAGACACTCCATTTATGCTGGAGCCAAGTTTATTGTTTTTCTGCCACTGCTCTAGTGATTTGAGTGAGATGGCACCTGAAACAATGCAGGGGTCATGATGAATACCTTTAATGAGCATGAACAAAAAATGATCAAATGAACATGAATTTGGGGGGGTTCTACCCCTCTGCATACCCCTCCAACGGGATCTGCAGTGGCCCTATACTTTGCCCCGGAACCACACGGGGCCCATAGATAGTAAAAAATCTGGTGCATATTACGGGATGTAATTCCCGAGGTCAGTTCACATATAGATAGTAAAAAATATCTAGTAAAAAAAGGAGTGGCGTAGGAAAACAGTGTTGATTATAACCTCTATATAACCATTTAACAATTTTTTATTTATTTTTGTTACAATGATGAAAATAAACAAGAGCTGTTGGATGACAGTGCAACTGATTTTATAACAGAGTTATAGCACTTGTCTTTACGAGTGAATACAATCATGTGTAAAGTTTCATTGAATTCTGCAGTTTCTGAGATACGAGCTTACCAAAAAAAGTTAAGCCGGTGCTTTCGGTATACTAAAATAAATATTGCATCCCATTTACGGGTACAGTGGATACCCTAATGTGAACTTTTGGGAAAATCATGGATGTCCTCCAGCTGACACTATGCATTGCCCCGCTCAAAGAAAAAAATATATATCTGGTTTAGATCAAATAGTTCTTAGCTCGACTTTTCGAAGAATAAGAGAGCTTATGTAATCACGTCGGCGTTGGCATCGGCGTCCCACATCAAGGTTTGTGTGTTTACAAGTCTATGTCTCTTACATTTCTGATCCTAGCACAACCAATTTTGGCCATGGGCTTCCTTATAGCATTATCTGAAGGGCTGCATCAGCAATTTTGGTTCCTGTAACCCCTGGGCTCCCATGGAACCCAAATGCTGAAAGCCCTTAAAATGTGTCGCATCAAACTTTGCGTGTAAGCTGTGTTATAACTCTTACATTTCTTGTCCTAGCTCAACTAAATTTGGGAATTGGTTTCCTTATAGTATGATGTAAAAGGTTGCGTAAGTAATTTTGTCTTCTGCAAATTCTGGGCTCCCATGCAACCCAAATTGTGATGGCCCATAAAATGTGCAATAAAGGCAGATCAAGGTTTGCGTGTAAGCTGTTGTATATATCTATAATTTTGGTTGGGATTTCTTATAGCATTATGCATCTTATTCATACTTCACCCTCCTCACCCTCACACCCCACCCGCCATCCCACGCCTTTTTTCTTTTTCTTTTTTTTACGTATTTCTGTGTTGTTTTGGTCAATGCTATGTTGCCCCCTTCACCCTCCCCACTCGAAACTAGACTTTTTTTAAAATATTTCTGTGTTGTTTTGGCCAATTCTTACTTCATACACATTTAACTATGTTGCCCCCCACCCTGCCTCCCCCACTCCCCCTCCACCGCCCAGCCTCTTCCCCCTACCCGCACACTCGAAATATTTTTTTATTTTTATTTTTTTTACATATTTCTGTGTTGTTTTGGTCTATTTTTACACATATAGCTATGTTACCCCAACACCCATCCCCTAGCCATTCCCCCAACCCATCCTCACCACCACCCGAATGTATTTTTTTTTTTTTTTACATATCTCTGTCTTTTTTGTTTTATCAGTTGATCAATATGTTTTGCCCCCACCCCGCCAACCATCCCACCACCCATCATCACCACCATCCGAATGTTTTTGTTTTGTTTGCTTGTTTATGTTTATATCTGTGTTGTTTTGTTTTATCAGTTTATCGATATGTTTCGCCACCCCACCCCACAACCATGCCATCATCACCACCACCCGGATGTGTTTTTTTCTTGTTTTTTTTTTTACATATTATGACTGTGTTGTTTTGTTTTATTAAATCTACACCTATATCAATGATGCGCACCCCTCAAAGGACAGGGGGCGGGGAATTGTTTTCATTTTATCTTCCATTATTTGGATATTAAACTTTTAATTTGAACGCAATCATTTACATATAAAACAATTTAGATTAAATTCAGATACACAGATGAAATATCAATAAAAAAACTAAAATGAGTGCACAATAAAAATTGCCAGATATCCCCTCCCTCCCCGAATTTCTTTAAAATGACAGCAATTTTGGATTAAAAGTGATAAAAATAATAAAATTTCACACACTATCCCAAATTTTACAATCATTTGTATGAGATTCTAATAATATTTTTATATTGTCCCGAGTTTCTATACCCACCCCGCCCTTTCAACATTTTAGCCTTGTTTTCTGATGGCATATACTGGCTATATAATTTATTATTCTCTGAAGAGCTGCGCTGCTCTCCAACAGCTCTTGTTACTATTTTTTCTGTGTTTGCTAACCAAACTCATTTCACCTTGGAATTTACAGAATTTTCAAGCAAAATTGTTATCAACCTATTTTTTGTTGAATGCCATCTCTTCATTTACTAGATAAACTATCAACTCTTTTTAATAAATAACTTCGTTTTTTGTTGTTTATAAACTTTATATTCCAAGAAGACAAAAAATCGGCATGTTTTTTTTCCAAATCATGGAGTTTATCTGTTGATTCTATCGGGGATGGTTGATGGTTCTAGAAAAAGTTTCCTGTATAAATCAGATCTTGTGTGAATTATAACTATCTAAGACATCTACATGACTGTATCAGTAAGGACTCCGATCTGCACTAACACTGTACTGAAACTGGGGTCAAAGGTCAGATCAACTAAAACTTACATATTAGCAAGGACCTGCACTAACATGGTGATGAAACTGGCATCAAACGTCAGGTTAAGCAAAACTTACACATGGCTGCAAGCAGACCTGCACTAACATGGCGATGAAACGGGGGTTAAAGGTCAGGTCAACCAAAACTTACACATCAGCAGGGATTCAAACCTGCACTAACATGGTGATGAAATGGGGTTAAAGGTCAGGTCAACCAAAACTTACACATCAGCAGGGATTCAACCTGCACTAACATGGTGATGAACATCAGGTCAAGCAAAACTTACACATCAGCAGGGATTCAAACCTGCACTAACATGGTGATGAACATCAGGTCAAGCAAAACTTACATATGGCTGCAAGGACTCAGACCTGCACTAACATGGTGATGAAACGGGGTTAAAGGTCAGGTCAAGCAAAAGTTACACATGGCTGCAAGGACTCAGACCTGCACTAACATGGTGATGAAACCGGCGTCAAAGGTCAGGTCAAACAAAATTTACATATGGCTGCAAGGACTCAGACCTGCACTAACATGGTGATGAAACGGGGTTAAAGGTCAGGTCAAGCAAAAGTTACACATGGCTGCAAGGACTCAGACCTGCACTAACATGGTGATGAAACCGGCGTCAAAGGTCAGGTCAAACAAAATTTACATATGGCTGCAAGGACTCAGACCTGCACTAACATGGTGTAGTAGGACTCAGTAGGGGCTGTATGTAACTAGATAGTTTTATAAGCCCGTTGTTATCTACTGGTCATAGAGCCAGCTTTAGTGGTCAAACAGTACAATGTTTGCTTCACCTGCACGGTGTCCGAGTTCAAACTGTGCTGGGTATTCTGATTTTTCCTTTTCCATTTATAATTGTGATGAAACTGAGGTCAAAGGTCAGATCAACCAAAATCAGAATGAGTTTACGTTGCATGACCTAGAAAGAGAATAGGCTGCAATACTTTGTAATAAAACGAGTAGATATATAGCGTGTCACATACATTAATTAACATCAATTCGTTCAAAATAAAAACGGGATCAAAATCAATGAACAATGATGACATTCTTAACCAAAATGACCACCATTAAAGGAATTGGGTATTTCAAAAATTAAAACAATAAAAACAAAATGTATTTAAATTTCGATGAAATGATATATAAAATGTATATATAGCATTTTATTAGTCATGACGTCAATGGTAAAAGTATCCTATACAGTAAAGCACACTTTTTATATTTCATTTCCTGCCAAAAAATAATGAGAGTTAAGCGGCAAATAAATCATTGTTTGCTTTTCTAAATCGTAAGATCTCTTTTTGGAAGCGATCACGATTAAGATTTGATGTACCACAGAGGTTTCTCGATTGCGGCACCCAGGTTTGTTGTCTCCCCTATGACAGAATAACATATGAATCTGTCAATCTTGTATGTAACTCAATCTAAATTGCATCCTGAATTTACTCTAGATGAAACGAAAATGTTCAGAGTTTCACACGAAACTGGAAATATAGCAAGACAGAATGACACAGAAGTTATTAGTGATCATAAATTTTCTGATATGTCAAATATAATATCTTATGAAATTACATCTGAAATATTTCAAAAAGAAATCATCAGCAGAAACGTGATAAAGTAACATAAATTGAAGAAAAGAAAACAAAAAAAACAAAACAAATCCCTTTATATCCGATACATTCAACCAATTACTCCTCCCTAATTGTTTCTGCAAGGAAATGATTTCTCCCAGAAGATTTATGGTGCATAAAATAGTAGCAAACAGGAGCCTTCTGTTTCTATAGATTAATGTCACACAAGCTTCACACTCCATTTATATTCTCCTAACTTCTTCATATTTCCAATGTTGATGCATGGACAGAGGAAAGGGTCTTGTGAGGCCCATTAAGATTCTCAGAACCTCCTCATCTCAACCTACCACTCCCCAATTAATTACCAAGTTCCTGTAGGTTGAGATTCTCTCTGAATGTCTTAATTTCAGGAACTGTATGCTGACATTAAGACTAGATCTCCCAACTTCTTTATTATTGGGATGAAATGTAAGTCGAGATTCTCCCTACTTCTACATTAAATTGGGGAAATGTAGGTTGAGATTCTCCCTACTTCTACATTAAATTGGGGAATTGTAGGTTGAGATTCTCCTTCCTTTTACATTAAGCTGGGGAAGTATAGGTTAAGATTCATTAATTTGGGGGAACTGCAGGCTGAGATTCTCCTAAATTCAATTATTTCATTGGTTAAACTCCAAAATGCAGGGTTGTTTCAAGAGACAAGAACAAACAAAACACATAATGCCTACATTTAGTAATTACTATATTCATACAGCTCAAGATTTGATTATAAGACATTATAGTTGAAATTAAAATTATAAATACTGTATACATTATCATTTGAAAAGACTTACTTTAACGGTTTTTCTTACAAATACTTCTCATTAGCAACTTCAATGCAGATTTGACTGCCTCACAGTCATTACTGCGGAAAAGGATGTCATTATTTTACTCATCGTTCCAAATTGAAAAAACAAAAATATTTTAAGATTTTCAAATAATTTGTTTCGAATACCATTAAGCTGACAGCATTACTAGTCCTCTTTATTCCTCCAAATTCCTAATAAATTTGGGTTGGGAACTGTAGGTTAGATTCTCCCAACTTTTATGCATGTCAATGTCAACAAACAAGATTTTTAACGTGAGGCTGCCTCTAAATCATATGACTCATTTGGGTTTTTCAAATTTAAGCATTTCCTCGATAAGAAACAAAGTCGGTATGTCTGAATGTTGACATTTTTAATAAACCTTAAATTTTAACGAAAGCTCAATGAACTTATTGTAATCAATGTCTTCCTGGGTAGAACCTGTACTAAGCAATGCAGATAAAGTGTCTTGCTCAGGGACACAACACATATGTTCATGGTGGGACGAACCCACGACATTTCGATCAGGGGTCCAATATGCTCTACCACTAGACGAATAGGTAATTACAAAGCCTTGAAACAAAATTTGACTTTTAAGGCTCGCTTGAGACATGAATACTTTACATGAATCCCAATAAAGAATATATTAGATGACTTTAATCCAGATACAAAAATAACTTTATCATGATCTTTCACTATTTGTTTCTTTTCAAATAATTACAGTTGTATAGATTCTATTGTGGTGAATATTGAAAGAATGGTGGCAAATGAATACATTTGATTTATGATCTAGTACGAGTTACAATTCCTGCTAATGTCTCACGCAACATGCCAATGAAAACAAACGGCAAATCCTTTGTTCACGAAAAATAATTTTTTTCTTTGTTTCCGGAATTCAAAGTGAGTATTTTCTAACAGAAATAAATGGTTTGAATTACAAATTCATTTCAAAAGTCAGCATTTGATAGAAATAATTATAGGTTACGTCTAAAAATCAATAGATCCGTAAGAATTGTGTGATTGCCTGATGAGAATTTGTGTGTTTCGTTGCCCAATCTTTGAAATGAGGACATTTGTTTTCAAGTCCAAGACTCCTGGGAGAAAAGCAGGCAAAGCAAGCACAAAACCTTGTTTTTATAACAAAAGGCCTTTGTTTTATTGATATTAATACATGCATAGATACAAATTCTGCGAACGAAACTGTCGCTATAATATTATACTTGAGATTCGGTAAATGTGTTTGTAAAGTAGAGATATATAAACAATTGCAATTCCTATTAAACTCAGCACCCAGAGATTTCCCAAAGGCACATACAGAATAATTGAAAAGGGTCTTTAAGTGAGACAAGCTTCATCAATATAAACAAGAAAATGGTAAAACCAATGGATGCTCCCCGAAAAGTATCCTCAACTTATCATATGGCCTTGTTTCACTCAGTTTTCATTAGTAGTTTATGCTCCAGATAAAAAAATCTAAGTATAAACTTACAAAGGGCAATAACCCTAATTTGAATGATGACACGAGTTGTGGTTCTTGCACTCTGTACTTTCTCTCATTGCCCTCTATTACTGTGTGAAGATACATTGCAGTCCATCAGTAGTTTTGAAGATATGCTCAAGACAAAAAGTCTAAGTGTCATTGTGTGAATTTCATTGCAGTCCCATCAGTAAGTTTTGAAGATAATATTATGCTACGGACAAAAATTCTAAGTATAAAATTACAAAGGGCAATAACTCTAATTTGAATGATGACAGAGTTACAGTTCTTGCACTCTGCACTTCCTTTCATTGCCCTGTATCATTGTGTGAAGTTTCATTGCAGTCCCATCAGTAACTTTGAAGATATGCTCCGGACAAGAAAGTGTGACGGACGGTCGGACGGTCGGACGGACGGACGGACAAAGCGGAAACTATATGCTCGCCCTTCGGGGAGCATAAAAATATACAGACCAATAATTATAAGTGAGTGCGATTTTAGCTTAAGATTAAAGTATGACTGCAAATACAATATTAAAAAGATGACACATTTTGGAAATTATCCATGTTACAGCCACAAACCAGCACATAACTTGAAAAAAAACAACAACAAAAAAATCATTAAATTTCCTTTTTTCGTTTTATTTTATTATGAACAACGGTGCGTTTCTGACCCAGAGCAGAGAACAGGAATGCTTTAAAACTAATGCATTTACTGTTTGTCAAAATAACACAGTATGCATTTCTCACAAATGACTAAATGCACAGGCCAAACTATGATGTAAAAGATCCATTAACTACACCACCATATGACACTAATGATCATATTAAAATCAACATTATTTTGCCTCCATTTAGTGCCTGGCATGCAAATTTAGCCCATTTACACCATTTTTTCGAGAAGTAAGGAGTATGTATATATATTGCCTGCATGACATATATGCACTCCCACACATAATTAAGCAGACATGCAAAATATCCTAACCCCTTATTTACCTACCAGGTCGAAATGTTCCGAGATGATCAACCTGAGATTTTCAAGAATACCAAAGAAAGCTGCACATGTTCTGAATTCTGAATAGTGTATGTCACATTCCTAGACAAGCTGACATTTGGGCATATGACCATGATGAAATAACTAGACATTTATTACACTACATCTCACAAAAAGATGAGACAATAGACTTTAATAGTGACAATATCATCTGGAAGCTTAATTAGAAACTGCAAGCCTCTGTGTGATTTAGTAAAATGTGACAGGAACAGCCAGAAGCTTAATTGAAACCTGCAGCATTCCACATGCATTTAGCTGATTCAGATCAAGCTGCTAGTGATCATGACCAGGTTCTAAAGCTGATATCTGATGAACCTGTCAATGCAATTAAATATATGGAGAACAAGAAAAGTCCTGGCAATGATGACATAACAGTAGAATCCTCGCTGCGGCCACGTTATTTATCCTTGAGCGAGACAATTAATCCATATTGCTTAGTACTGGTTCTACCCAGGAAGTCATTGAGGCAATGAGAGTGATTAATCTAAGTTGCAAGAAATACGCCAAGATTGCCATGTGTCTCTTTAAAATCTCAAATCTCAAATATTTATTGGATCTGGAAGTTCAGTCCGAATTTGACCAAAAATGCAGTAGGTCAGTCAGAAATTGGACCATGAATGCTTAAAGCAAAAACTAAAGTAGGCCAAACAGAATTTGTCTGATTTATAGACTTACTAGGTCAAGCAACTTACTAACCAAGAGACTTTGTTCCTAACTTAAATTCAGGGGTAGTTTTTGTGTCGCCTACGTAGCCCATCACTCTTTAACCTACAACCTACCCTTGGCCATGACTTGAAAAGTATTTGATCTATGCTTATGGAAATTCACACACATTTTCATCTTAACCCAGGGAATGATATACATGTCCAACTCTGACTTTCATTTTGGCACAGTAATGCCCCCTTTCATAAAACTTTAACCTGCAACCTTACTAAGCCCATAACTGGCCAAAACTTAAGAAGTATTTGATCTATATTAATGAAACTTCAAACTCATCTTCATCTTAACCAAAGGAATGTCGTTACACATGGCCAATAACTCTGACTTTCATTTTGGCAGAGTTATGTCCATTTTCATAAAAGTTTAACCTGCAACCTAACCTAGCTCGTAACTTGGCAAAATATTGACCTATGGTCATGAAACTTTATACATTTCTTCCTTATCAATTATTCAATACAGATGTTATTATGCCCATTTTCATAAACTTGAACACTGAAAAAAAAACTGCTCCATAATTCATGAAGGACTGCATCCCCTGTCTTCAAACTGTATAGTTAGATTAATTGCACTTGCTGAAATAATCACCTGGCAGTTTTTACCTCTCCAAGATTTTAATCAGACATTTATTCCATCTCTTTTGGTTTCCAACGAGAGGAAAAATGCTTTTTCAAATTTTTTTATATTGTTTTCCCTCCTCCGACGGCACTTCTCAGCTGTCTTTATGGTTCATAAAACGAAGAATAAAAAAAAAAAAAGCCTGGAATATCCTTTGGAAAGCACTGATAATAACTGAGTGGAATATTTAACTTACCAGTTCCATTCTTGCCACCAAGATCTCCCAAAAACTCCGGCCTGAAAATACACAAAATAATCATCATAAATTCACACTCTTTTTTTAATAGAAAAACATTTAGAGTCATAATTGTTGTTTTATCTCCTAGATATATACCTATCTCTCTATTATTATATAACAGAGAAATGCAACATAATACCATTTAGTGTTTATTCTACTTTTTCAACCAATCAATTGTCTCAGATTTTCAAATACACTGAAAATACAGCTGGAATCCCAGTGGAATCCACTGGTTTCACTGGGATCCCAGTTGGAATTAGTTATCCCAGTGGTATTTAAGCATCCCAGTGGGATTTCAGTTTCTCACGACCATATCCCAGTGGAAAATTATTTTCAAGTGGATCCCATTGGGAAATTATTTTCAATTGGGATCCCAGTGGGAAATTATTTTCATGTGGGATCCCAGGGAAACGATTTCCCTGTAGGTCCTTGTCTATTAAATAAAACAGACTGTGACTGGTCAAAAAAGTCTAAGGAATCAGAGACTAATGTTTACAAGTGTGAAGTCAAATGACTAACTTCTCATAAGATATTATATCTATAAAAAAAAAGTATCTCATTCAATGGCACTTGGCTGTAAGTTTCAGGCAAGGGGTGCCATGTAAGTGGGATTTAGTGGGATCCCACATATATTTCAGTGTATATAGATAATTAAATCCTGGAAAAAAACTCCATTTCTAAAGACTTTTCAAATGTAATTGGCAAACTGGGACTTAGCAGGAATCCCACCCAAAAATCCCGCTGGGACAACTGGGATCCCAGCACAATTCCCACTTACATTTTCAGTAGGGTTGGACCATTTATTAGTGAAGATTTTACTACACGTAGTCTTCACCATGAAGAGCGTGACCTATATAGAGACTATCAATAAAACCTATGGTAAACACTAAGCCGGATAGAGTCTATGAAGTGGCTGCGCTCCCACCCTTTCGGTTTCTTAATGGTGAAGATTTCTCTTCATGGCCTCTATCCTATACATACATAGCTACGTACTGTAGAGAAAACAATTACTACAATGATTTTGTTGATTGTAAATCATAATGATCCTGTTGAAAATCAGAGCGAAATTGCTGTATGGATGATTCAGTTTTTGGTACTTATTAATTAAAAATAAATGTAATTGTAACATGATCATACATTAAGCTCTTGTAAATATGTTACTTAACAACACTTGTAACACTAATGTACGTAGCTTGAAAAAGCAAAATGATAAAAAAAAATAAAAAAAGTAGTGAATTGATTGAGGGATGTAAAGTTTGTTAAAAAGCAAACTGAGTATTACATTTAGATTTATTTCCAGCTGTTCTAAAAACACAATGATACATATTTAAAGATTTTAACTAAATTTTAAAACATTTTCGCACTTCAATAAAAGACTAGACTCATGGGAGGCTCCGGAGAGTAGGAACCATAAAGTGTATATAGGTCGATGATTGATTTTTCAAGATGGTAAGGAAATAAATATTTAACTTTGTAAAATTACACTAAGTGAATATTTATTCTGATGAAACTCTATTCCAAATTGCAACTTAAACAAATAAGAAATAAAAGTTTGTTTGCTAAATTGTTTCATGACAAATAGTTATAAGTGTCTATTTCATATGGAATTTCATGTTTTATGACCTTCTAATCCCTCCATATACATTACAGAAAACTTAATGAAGCTGTGTTGGTGGAGAGCATGTTCGACAAAAACATTTACCCGACATGCAGCATTTCATAGTAAATAAAACAATAACCAGTTCAATAATCAGTTGTACCAAAAGGGAAACAGACATAGAAGCTGATGAAAAATTAGCGAATGGCAAAAATTATATAGATTAGGCGATCACCTTACATTATAATGTAACTTTTAAAATCTTGTGTAATCGTGTGTTAAGTGTAACGTTATATGTACGTCACATTACTCAATATGTAGCTTTTTTAAGACCTTGTGTTATAATTTACATTATATATAACTTGTGTTACGGTTAAAGTTCTCGACATATTTCATCTAGCCTATTATGCCAGGCTTAATAAAGTACAATGTATGCCTGTAAATGTGTAATCTGAGGGTTTATAGTTCTCTGGGCACAACATAGCTGGGACTGTGTATCATTCTTAAAAGGCAATCTTCGTATACGTGGTCCCGCCTTAATTCCATTAAGCGATATTAGCAGGATTTTATAACGGATATTTTGACAATAAAACACGTTTAAAACCAATTTTACTGCAACAAATGCGATAACCTGTTTAAAATTACCTTTAATTTTACAATATGCACATTTTTAAAGCCAAAATAAAGGTTTTATTTCATACCCCAGCCAACCCCGTTTTCGCTTCTTGGAGAAGGGGTTTGATGGAGTATGAAAGTTAATACGCAGACCAAATAATGGTGTGTCATCCCATTAGTTTTTCTACATACCATGCATTAGTGCAATCATTAATATTAATTATTAGAATAGTATAAATCAAATTGTTTTAGTACATTACTGACATTTGATAATATTAATATTGCACCAATAATATATTTCAACATTTGGTAAAATAACAAAGAAAATTGAACACTCAAAATTTAATTTAATGATATGCATGCAAGTTTAACTTCAAAACGTTACTGGATAAAATAAAAATAAAAGCTAATTTTCATGCTCGATAAAAACTCCAAGATTGCCATGTGTTTGTTTAAGGTTTATAGCTGTTCTCAGATTTATAAAACACTGCTAAATATATTCTTCGAAACAGAATGACGTGCAATACCAAAGCAAATTTCTGCCCATTAACAGGTCATTTAGTGCAACATTTCACTCATTCCAGCATACACAAAAGCCATATTAGAGGATGATTCCCCCAAAGTTGACATTAATCTGCTGCACTCAGACAATGTTTTTTTAGAGCAGATGAGCAAACAGTGGTATGCCAAATCTTGCACAACCCCATGCTTCAATAATAGGAAGTGCTTGATCGATGAAATACGACCCAAAATGCCCGGCTGCTGCCAAGATGGCTGCCAACATTTTTTCTGTAATATAAACCATCTTGCTTTCCCAATTTGTCAATATTTACTAGGCAAATATACAAAGCTTTCTAGCGTTTCCCTAACATTTTTTTCAAAAATTTGTTCTGAGGATATTATTCTTAACAGCTGACAATCCCAAAATGATTTTTATTTTGTCAGGTGTTTTTGTAAATCATTAATTTAAGTATCATCATCTATATTACAATATAACCTGGTTGTCATCGGAAATTATACAGGTAACAAAACAATCTGTCTGGTTGCCATGGAAACATCCACACCATCAAAATCCATATAAAATCATTAATGCTAGATTGGAAATGTCAGGTAGATCTTAGAGAAATCAACTGATTAGAAGTATGTCCAACAGCCATTTAAGACATTACGTGGTCTGAGTAATAACTTACATACCCCATCCAACCCCTTCTCCAAGAAGTGAAAACGGGGTTGGCTGGGGTATGAAATAAAATCTTAATTTTGGCTTAAAAAGTTTGCATATTGTAAAATTAAAACATTAATCAGGTAAACAGGTTATCGCATATTTTTTCGGTAAAACATGTTTTTAAACATATTTTATTGTCGAAATATCCGATATAAAATCCTGCTAATAGAAGCATTCCAATCGCTTAATGGAATGAAGGCGGGACCACCTAATGGATTCTCTTCACAACAAATTCAAAATTACCGAAATAAAATGTATTTTATATTACCACATAACTTGTGTTATAAAACCATGACTTAAATATCATAATACACTAGTGTAATAAATATACTTAAATGAAGGCCAAATAAATATGCTTAAATGAACGCCAAATAATCCTTTGGCCTTTTCTGTTCAGCTTGGTATCTATTTCCTCACAAGCCTTAAAAAATTCATACATCTATCAAATCTGTTTTTGAGGAGACACAGATTGCCCAAATGTTGTACAAAGGTGAAGCATTTTAATGATTCTGATGAGCCCAAGATATGAATAGACTGAGGGAAAACACAATTTTTTGATATTCGCATAAATATTGCAGAAACTGTGATTCACGGGAAGGTTGCAACACCAACGAAGATGCCCTATGATTTATCTGGCAAACTTCTGCTGTTTTTATTTGCATAAATATCCACAAAACTGAGTAGCGATGATTGTAAATGTTGACACCCAAGATGCAAGTTTCTGGTATAAACATTATAAGATCATGTACAACAAAGAAAAAAGCATCAACTCTGTAAACTACTTTGTTGAAATATGACATAAATTTTGTCCCCACCAGCTTAAATTTGACCAATCCTAATACAAACACATCTACACAATATAAAACACAAGCCATACAGTAACACACCTATTTAAAACATGTGATAATTAATTTGAGTTTTTATCTTGTCATTTTCCACATTAATAAATTTACCTGCTGGTAATTGCTAGGTAAGTACATTTCTGACAGAGAAGATAAGCCAATGCGTGCAATGTAATGCAGTTTTTTTCTCTCTATGTCTTGCTGTGGTCATGTTTTTTTTACATATTTGTCACAAAATTTATTTTTTCAGTACAGGCCATTTGATAGATTTATTCGAAAAATGAATAAATAAAATGTAAGCTATATATCACAAGCAAAAAAAAAGTGCATTCATGTTGCTGCCATCATTTGGTTCATTGCCAATGTTAGGTTAGTCTCCATGACATTTTCATTTCTTTCTAAAGTCATACGACCCAAATACAGTCTGTTCCTCTCAACATTCATTAACAAAAATATTACAGAATACATCCAATATTAATTAACAGCGAGACACAAAAAAGTCCCAGAATTCCATACTGCAAGCAGCAGATGGACACAGGAAATAACATCACGCTGATCGAGACAGAAGCCTGATTGGACCATTCATCATAACTATGATATTGTATACATTATTAAAGACGGTTTGAATATTATTCACTTCATTGAAGCAGCATTAGTTTTCTGCAACAACGTCTGGCAGTCTGGACATTAACTAACTTGGAGATATTTAGATTGCAACTTTACGATGATTTAATTCCGAGAGTAAACTAAAATCTTTAGCGTCTCTGTGGCCGAACATTAACGGCATTGCATTGTAAACCTTCTCGCCTCTCAACGCTGCAGGTTCCAATTCCACTGGGAGCTCGACTTGTGAGGAAGTGTCGATTCTTACGGATGGTGGGATGTTAACAGTACTTGTTCTACCCAAGAAAAGTGGGTGATCTGCCTCCACCACAAAAAACCGTGACCGTCACATATAACCTTACATGTGTTGAAAATGACGTAAAATAGAAGTATTTTGTCACCATCTGATTGGGTCTTTTAAACTGGGCAGTACATATCCCGTATGTCCTGCATTGCTTCCTTCTTGTTAAAGAACCCAGCAAAAATCCTAAATGAGTTGTGATGAGCCGTTAAAATATATTTCACACAACCCTGACTCCAGGCTCCCGGAACTCATGGCTGCTTACCCGCTTTGAAAAACAAGGCCATGTTTTTGGTCCCTATCTGTGGGCACCATCTTGATAGCATTGTTTCTGCATTACAACAGGTGCATGCTTTACACATTGTACCGGTTACCTGCACAGCTGTGATTACCATCTACAACTGTGGTATTCTATGGAAGTATTCTGTATCATTGATGAGCTGATAACCAGCTCTACTACACAAGCAATCAGACCACCAGCAGAGATCTGAAGTTGAATATGCATAATTACTATTGCACATTGCATAACTGGTTGAGGGTGTTCAGACTTAACACAGGTGGAGTTAAGATAATGCTTATAGACCTGTGTTCAGAGTCCCCTTAAACACAAAATGATCATGACCAAATATAGTTTAATTGGGCTTATGAACGAATTCAAATAAAATAAAGCCTGTGGAGCTCAAGTCATTCTACTAAATTAATTTAAAATACGACTTTAAATAAGAATACAATCTCTATAAGACTAATTGTTTATGGACAAAAGCAATATTTTATTATGACACTGTTAGTCAGTAAATGCAGGGGACCAGCCAATCAGACAAACTAATAAGTCAGTAAACACATGGGACCATGTGAGTAGACAATGCTGTCAGTAAATGCAGGGGACCAAACAAGTAGACAAGGCTGTAAGTCAGTAAATGCAGGGGACCGGACAAGTAGACAAGGCTAGTAAGTCAGTAAATGCAGGGGACAAGACAAATAGAAGAGGCTACTTACTAAGTCAATAAATGCAATGGGACCAGACAATTCGACAAAGCTAGCAGGGAACCAGACAATTTGACTAGTAAGTCAGTAAGTGCTGGGGACCAGCTAGAATTATTGTCAGCACTTTAGTTTCAGTCTAGTCTATAGCAATTATTTGAATATTAAAATATGGAACACAAACGTTTGCACAGTAAGAATAAATAAGAAGAAAAAAACACTTTCAAAATGTTTACATTACGTGGTCCGAGTATTAACTTTCATACCCCATCCAGTCTTCGAATTAATCCACTAGCCTGAAGCCCGGGGCTAGTTAACTGTCACTCGGGCTAGTGAAATGTTTTTAATTGATGTAGTCGGGCTAAAGGAAAATGTACAGGTTTTCATCGAGTGTATAAGAATTCGGGCTATTGACACAAACATTTTAATTCAAAGATTGCCCATCCAACCCCTTCTCCAAGAAGCGAAAACAGGGTTGGCTGGGGTATGAAATAAAATCTTAATTTCGGCTTAAAAAGTTTGCATATTGTAAAAAAAAAATTAAAACATTTAATAGGTAATTTTAAACAGGTTATAGCATTTTTTTAGTAAAAAAGTTTTTAAACATGTTTTATTGCCAAAATATACGTTATAAAATCCTGCTAATATAAGCTTTCCCATTGCTTAATGAAATCAAGGCGGGAACACGTAATGAATGATTCAGAACTTTCCTAATGATACTCTATCAGAAAATTAGATACTGGTATCTGTTTTAATCTTCATCCGAAATCATAATGTCACTGTCTTAAACAGCATCTTATGAATAACCAAGAGATCGAGCGCCTCAAGATCATTGTTAGAAACAGCTTGTAATGACATCATAATCCATGCGTGCACAATAATCTACTCCCAATTTAGTGAGTAATACAAATAATGGGAATGATGCCTTAAAGAAAGGTTCAAGAAAATTGAATTCCGCGACTGGAACAGTCGGAATCGACTGAAACTGTCGGTAATATAGCGGTTAATACATTTTACGTTTTTATGGAACTTTTTACAACCTTAAAAAAAATAATTATAACAGCTAGCTTAAAAGAACAACATTATGTCAATTAGCATTTCTATTTTGTGGATTGCCATGAAGGGACCCCTACAAAGAAAAGTTAATGTCCTTAGATAGGGTTGAGGATATACAAAAATAAACATTATTAAATTACAAAAAAAAACTTACTTTAGATTTAAATGGAAGAGTGCAAGAATGACAATGTCAATGGAAGCAGTTAATTGTTTATCCACAATAGCATACAAACTATGACTGTTGGTACCTGTACATTATATCTAGATCTCGTATTTCTCCCCTCCCATGCTGACAGAATAAAACACCATTTATATTCATACGACCCTGTTACCTGGCAGGCACCATTAGTGCCCCATGATCCACTCCATACCGAATCATGACACCGGAATAGAATTACAACCGCATTAAGAACAGTACAGAAAATTTCTTGAGTTTACTTATATAAACAAAATGCGATTATAATTTCGCATAATTTTATTCTGCACAGAGGATTAATAGTTACAAATTACCTACTAAAATAGTCGTCATCACTGAAAAGTATTCATTAACATTGCACCACCTTATCAGTAGAGGCGTAACACACTCATTGCATCACAGGAAGTGTCCACCTGGGGTAGTCGCATAATGGGGGTCAGTAAATAATTCTCATTTCTTTTTTGTAAAAAAAGGAATTTTCACGAATTTAAAGTGCTATTTTTGGTTTATATCACATTGTTGATCTATTTGTTACATTTTTCAAGCATTGTCATGTTAAAATTGTGAGTTTTTATTTGTTTTTGCTTATATGGAAATGAGTGTATGAATACATATTTTGGCATCTCAGTGTTTGTTTTTAAAGGGAGCATTCATTCATGAGACAAGTTCTTTCTTAGAAGATACATGACCCCCATTTTTCTGTGGATTTTTTGGCAGCATATGTGTCATTTGTGATGAGAATGTAAGTTATTCATTTTTAATATGAATGACAACATGGCAGTTAAAATTTAATTCACACACAACTCAATGCAAAAAGCATTGGGCGTGTTACATCTGGAGGCTTTTTACATAGTGAACATTGCAGTTTAACTATACATGTATGGCTTCAAAGAATTATACATGAAGTACCATGGGAATAGGTTAAAAATGTGAGATTGTTTTTCAACTTTAGATTGATGAGCCAATGCGATGTTATTTATTTACTTGGCAAAAGACATGATCGACCATAAACCACGTTTTTTCAATTCCTAATTCGAAATTCAAATCAATGAGTTTTCATCAAAACTGCTCCTGTTTCAAATTAGAAAACATGGCCACAATCATTTTCTTGGCAAACCAAATATGATAAAAAACAATGACTAAGGGCTATACTCTATCATTCCAATGGAAAAAACTCGACCTTATTAATAATGATGCCAACTGATCGAAGAAATATGGAAATGTCTGTTTCTACCGATGTAATTTTAACTTAGAACGAGAAATCACAGACTGTGATGACAGTTCCCCAATTGATATAGAAGTAAATATAACCAACGTCGATGTGAGAGAGCACATGACTCAGCGTAATAGTGGGGGACGTCTTGCTATTCTATTGTCTTATATATCATCAACAACACGGGGATGTGATATATGTCGTTGCTTATTGCACAGATCTGCTCCGAGACTCCGAGATTCATTCGAATCTCCGAATGAATCTCCGCAAATTGAAAAATAAATCAACATAACCGCCGTCTCATGCTAATAAGCAGTCGTGTTGGGGAAATTGCAGGAGAATTATTAGAATGTTTTTACACAATTTATCACATTGTTTTTATACAATTTTACTGTTGTTTACCGTTTTATGATTTTTCCAAACAACTGGAATACTTGTTTTTTCCGATGCTTCATTATTTATACCTCAGCTTTAAAGTAAAACATGACATTGACTAAAGGTACAAAATGTCATCGCTCAATAAATTCTTAAAGTTTCATCTGTCCCTATAAAAAATACTGAGTTATCTTCATTAACTTCCTTCATTAACTTTAAGTTCATCGGAATAAAGATATACACTTGCAGGGGCATTCCTGGGGCTAATTTAGGTATACACACCATCGAGTTTTGGATTCACAAATGTGCCAACCCCACTATACCTTCAGTTTTTATTGCATTTTTCGCATTTTTAGCCTTTTTTATTTGTTTACTTCTTTATTAGCCTGTACGCACGTGCGTCAGTGCGTATGCCCAGGAACGCCCCTGACTTGTAAAGCCGTATTGTATATTTAGTTACAAAAGAGTGTTTATAGCGAGTTAAAATAATTTTAGAGTCCTGACACATGTCTTTTTTCCAATTTTTGTTTTCTTTAAAGTTTGAAAATTAAAACTCTTAATTAAATATTAATGACAGTCTTGACTTTCCGTCTTCGATATTCCACCAGCATATGGCGCATTTAAGATTTGGAATGTTGTATTTCATTATTCCTGGATTGCCTTTTGTGGCCGGGATAGTAAAGATGCCGTGTCTAACACGTTCTCCCCTCTCACCAAAGCGGGTTCGAATCCCACTGGGAGCTTGACTTGTCAAGTTTGAGAAGGTGTCGATTCTTACGGATGACAGGACCCGTTCTACTCAGGAAAAATGAGGTGGTCTGCCTCTACCCCAAAAAGACTGACCGTCATAATAGCCTAACATATGCCACAAATGTAGTTAAACAACATTCAAACAAACTTCAAACATTTTTGTCCATCTGTAGATTGTATCCATTGTGTTATATGGGTGATTATTTGTCTACTTCTGAGCATTATTAAAGATTTCTATGTATATTTAATTTCCCATAAGTATAGTTTTGCATAATACAATCTAAATATGCTCAGAATGATATCTTTTATTCCTTATACCCTTACTTGTGATTATTCAAACAAAAAAGCTGTAGAAAATTATCACAAAAACAAAATTTAAAGGTCTGCATTATCTGATTGCTAAAAATGGCGTCAACTATTAAAATATGACCTCTAAATATGTTATTTTCAGAAATGACCAGCTCTGTTGAGTAGCTACCGTCAATGGATGGATCGACTGATTAGTATATTAAGAAAATTTCCGGAAACATCTCTATCACAGAGTGCTGCAACAACAACTCTGGCACAGAATGCTGCACTGACAACAACTCTGTCACAGAGTGCTGCAAATTGAGACGACAGCTCTAACACATACTGCACCAACATCTCTGACACAGAGTGCTGCGTCTGACAACAACTCTGACGATGCAGCAACAACTCTGACACAGAGTGCTGCATCTGACAACAACTCTGACACAGAGTGCTGCATCTGACAACAACTCTGACACAGAGTGCTGCATCTGACAACAACTCTAGACGATGCAGCAACATCTCTGACACAGAATGCTGCACCGACAACAACTCTAGACGATGCAGCAACAACTCTGACACAGAGTGCTGCATCTGACAACAACTCTAGATGATGCAGCAACAACTCTGACACAGAGTGCTGCATCTGACAACAACTCTAGACGATGCAGCAACAACTCTGACACAGAGTGCTCAGGCAACAAAAACTCTGACACAGAATGCTGCACCGACAACAACTCTGATAAAAAGTGCAATGCAGACAACGACTAAGTGGCAGGCACCAAATGCGGGCCAATCAATTTTAAAGTGAATGCAAAATCACAAGTTATGACTGACTTTTTTATTGCCAGTGACATAATAATCATGTGCCTTGCTATTCATAAACATAATAATCACCCGTTAACCCGATAAAGCTCTTGTATCAAAAGTCAGTGGAGAAAAAATAAATGAAAAAAATACTGATGAATGCAAAAAACTTGAACAACAATCACTATAACTCATAATTGAACACATCTGCAAATATTTTGTTTAAATAAAAGCGGCTATCGATCCACTCCAAGTCGCCCTAAATAATCATGCTTGTCAAACAAGACTGGGCAGCCATATTGAACATTAAACATACTAGAGGAGAAAACAAACAAACAGAATAAACACTCGCACAAAGGGGGTGACCTGATGATGTGCCGCCAATATCCAGGGTAGTAATCCGAGGTAATAATTTCATAAATTGCATTGTGGCTTCATCCTGTCATACCCCTTGTTTACTGTACTGATGGCCAAACACTTGATGGACTAAATGACCAACATTGGGTCTGTTCAGGGTTCTCCCATCGGTTACCGAAAACACTCATGGTAACCATCGGCTACCATCGGTCACTGTCGTTTTCCGATAGGTAGAACGTTGGTAACCAATCTTCCCGCAGCTCTACACCCGAGGTAGTATCGGTGGCCTCGTTACCATCGGTGGCCATTAGCAACCATCGTGGTTGCCGATGGGAGAACCCTGAACGAACCAAGGTGAATGCAAGAAACAAATGAAAATACCAGTAGAGATGTTGGGAGATATACATTGTGTGAAAAGCTCTTAACATACAAATACAATGTTAGAAATTAAATTATATTACACAAAAATATATTTATATTTATGGTATAATAATAAAGAATTATATGCAAGCTGGTTGTCAATATAATACTCGATTAATAAATCAAGTTCCAAATTTTAATGTGTCCCTTTAAAAAGGAAAATAAATGAAAAAAAGACAATGTTTACCAGGTCTGTTTTTCTAACAGGTCAGTACCCTGATAGTATTAAGTTGCTACTGCAAGGTCAGTCTGAGTTGAACGATCAAATTTTGAAGTGAACCAAACCCATTACTTGAGGATACGAATAATGGCATGGCTCTCTGAAAACATTTAGGCCTCTCCATAAACAATGATATCATAGACACAAAATAAATTCTCAAATACCAAGAATTCCAAGCAAACAATATCCTAAAATTCCACCCATGACATCAACGCCTGTATTAATTATTTCTGGAAGGTTGTAAGAGCAATATTGTTTAGAAATATTTTAAAAAACATTCATCATTTTGCAAGAAGGTTGCTATTGACTGTATGGCTGGATAGAAAACAAATCTGATAAAGAAACGGAGAGTGACTGGTTCCACCTGTTACCACGGCATCAACTCTTTGTTTTTGCAATTTTTGTTTCAGGTTAAATTTCAATGATTCTGGATTTTGATTGGAATCGTATGTAACCTGGCAGAGGGAAAGTGTGCTTCACTGCTAATTAGGCCATAATAAATTAATTGCTAGAATCTCATCCCCGCCTGCCCCCATTTCTTTATGCCGCCCCGATAATTTTTATTTCTTGAAAAAAAAAAAGAAAAAAAAAAGAAAAAAATAATAATAAAAAAAATTGCTGAAAGTATGAAATACTATTAAAATGTGTTTTCAATCTTGGAACTACTCAGTAGTATGTTTTACTATTTTTGCCTTGTGCCGAGGCCATTTTCCATTTGTTGTATAAAATAAAAAATAAAATTTCACCCCCCGCCCCTATTTTGAAATAAATTAGGATGAGAAACTAGCAATTAATTCATTATGGCCTGAGCAACAGGTTAAAATGTTGTAAGCTTATAAAAAAAAGTTTCACCAATTAATTAATTACATACTCTCCGTTAAATGATTCTCATTATTTTCAGTTCTAAAGTTGTACTTACATACTTAAAGCTTATGAAATTATCTGTTACAATAAACTTCTATCATAATTACAATAAGCTTCTATCATAATTACAATAAACTTCTATCATAATTTTGACAAATCTATCATAATTTTGATAAAATTATGATTTATTGGTAGCTGTTAAATTGTCCATGCTATTATCATAAGGCAGGAACCGTATTGAATTTAAAGGGACACACAGCAATCTTGAAGTATTTATCAAGCATTAATTGAATTGAATATTGTTTAACGGCTCATCAACACAATACAGGTTACAAATCCGCCGCACTACTGACTGCGCCACTCCAGCCCCTTTATCAAGCATTAAAATCAGTACCGATTTATAAAATCTATTATCTTTTGACTTTGAATTTAAAGTTCTCCAGCCATGTTTTGTTTCAAGAACATGTTTATGTTTATTTAAATCGAAATCAATACACAACAATAGATATTTACAATTCACACATTGCTATATTTGTGAAAAGCGAGAATAAGATTTTATTTGATGATGTAGAAAACTTTGAACAGGTAAATTAATCCACAAGTAAATGTAGTTATCAATTATCTGGCAATAGCTGTGCAGCTATACAATTCAGATTTACCGCATTTCCCCCGTGCAGTCACGTAGTGGTAAAAGTAGTATAATATTACTTATTTATACATACAACTTAGTAGCGGTTTTAAATATATGTTTCTCTCCGGGACTATCAAGAAATGTTCATATGATGTTTAAGAGTTAAATTTGTTAATTGATAATACTACAAAAAGGGTATAATAGAATAAGATAATAAAATTATTTGATTTTTTTTCATTTTAATAGATATATAGGCTATGTATCTAATATTTGACTAATATACTTTGTTTCTACAGCTGCTGATGCTACTACTGCCGTTGATAATGAAGTTGAAGACGTTGATGGTGATTATGATGATAATGATCATGATCATGATGATGACTATGACGAGGATGATGATGATGATGATTATGATGATGATAATGACTATTATGAGGATGATGATGATGATGATGATGATCATGATGATGACTATGATGAGGATGATGATGATTATGATTATGATGATGATGATGACTATGATGAGGATGATGATGATGATGATTATGATCATGATGATGATGATAATGACTATGATGAGGATGATGATGATGATCATCATGATGATGATAATGAATATGATGAGGATGATGAAGATGATGATTATGATCATGATGATGACTATGATGAGGATGATGATGATTATGATCATGATGATGATAATGACTATGATGAGGATGATGATGATGATGATTATGATCATGATGACTATGATGAGGATGATGATGAGGATGATGAGGAGGATGATGATAATGACTACGATGAGGATGATGATGATGATGATTATGATCATGATGATGATGATGATGACTATGATGAGGATGATGATGATTATGATCATGATGATGATAATGATGATGATGATGATTATGATCATGATGATGACTATGATGAGGATGATGATGATTATGATCATGATGATGATAATGACTATGATGAGGATGATGATGATGATGAAGATGATGATTATGATCATGATGGTGACTATGATGAGGATGATGATGATTATGATCATGATGATGATAATGACTATGATGAGGATGATGATGATGATGATTATGATCATAATGATGACTATGATGAGGATGATGATGATTATGATCATGATGATGATAATGACTATGATGAGGATGATGATGATGATGATTATGATCATGATGATGACTATGATGAGGATGATGATGATGATGATTATGATCATGATCATGATGATGACTATGATGAGGATGATGATGATGATTATCATGATGATGATGATGACGATGATGACTATGATGAGGATGATGATGATGATGATTATGATCATCATGATGATGATGACTATGACGAGGATGATGATGATGATTATGATCATGATGATGATGATGATGACTATGATGAGGATGATGATAATGATGATGATGAGGAGGATGATGATGATGATTGGATTCCTACACATCCTCCCCCTCTCTGGGGCGGCTCTAAATAAACTATACTGTGTTAATGAGCCTTCAAACAACATTCAATCCAATTACTATGTTACTCTTCCAACAAGTGTGATGGATGTCAAAGGTCAAAAATATCATGCATGTATGATAAGAGACTAATTGTATGCTATTATTACCACAGAGCTTGCTTCGACATCTGTCAATGTATTATTTTTTAAAGCAGCATCAAATTTTATGTGACAGAAGTTTTAATACAGAATTTCCTGTAACTTTAATCGGTTCATATTGCAAACATTTGATGGCATGAAACTTACGCAGTACACCGGCGTCCCTCATAATTAGTCGTATTATGACCTTGTAGTGGGAGAAACACAAGGGCTTCCACTTGAACATAATAAAGTAACTGTCAAATTGATATAGAGTACTTCAGCTACGATAAAGAAACTCTCGAGATTTTCATCAAATTTGATAAATTTAACAGATTGATACATTTCAATGCTTGTTTATGTTTGTTTAAGCAGACGTGCATGTGAACAAATTGTTGCAGATGACAGAGTTCAATATCCACATCCATAAATAAAGGCATTATTTCCTATTAACAAAACAGGAGGAACCTTCTGTATATAATATGACAGTATTTTTTTCGAGTATTCTGTTAACAAAATGGACAATTTCTAGCCATATTTAAATCATGAATTTGAAATAGTCTTAATCATGCTTGATAAATAGTTATTAATTGTATTTTAATAAAAATCCTTATGAACTTGAAAAATTGCTACCTGTACTCTGCTTACCTCCCTTATTCAGCTAGCTCTCCATTTATAAAGATTTTATAAGGTCACAGTTGGCAATGTGAACCATCTGCAGAGGGATTTGTAAAGGGATTAGAATGTTTGGTCCCCATGCTGTATCCATGATACCCTAAATACCCATTGTTTTCCATCAATTAATCTTCCTTCCTTTTACCGCAATCCGGATTATGGAGATTTGTTTAACTGTTTCGAGATATAGTAATGAAACAATTCATCAAAGGTATTAAATGTTAAGTTTGAAAAAGAAGAAAAAAATACATCCTGGCCCAGTGATACTATCTTAAAATGAAATCACTGTGCCCTAACTTTGCTAAAAATGACAATATATATATACCCGCATGACAATGCCTGTAGTGTTTTACCACAAACGCTGTTTGATGCGAGTCTGTACTATCGACAACATGTCCATCATGCACCGTAACTATTGATGTACGTGCCTTTAAAACACTCTTCTTCAACACCCTGTCCAAGTCATACTTAGATGAAAAGATCAAATTTAATTTAGTAATCTGCCCAAAAAGTCATACTTAAATGCTTATAGCAGTTTAAAAAGCTTCAATCAATGGTTCAGCCAACAGTCTCATTGTCAAAGACTAAGCTATTTGACAAAGCAGTTTAACAGCTTCATACAGCTTCTTGTTCCAAGAAAACAGTGATCTATGTTTATACCAAGTTTGGTTTAAACAATATTTATTTTGTAATGTTCACATATATATTATATACAAATTATAATAGTAAGGATCTGAAAACAAGCTTATCAAAGCTTATATAAATTCATCTCCTTAAACCAATTTGACAGAGAGTTCTAAATGTAACATAGATCTACTTTCTACCAAACCAGACCAAGAAGTAAAAGGTTTTAAGATATACCAAGTTTGACAGAGATCCACATTTCTACCAGATTAACCATGTTTTACCGGGAACAGAGCAACTTCCAAGGTGGTCTTCGGACAGAAAAGTTCTCTCCTAAATAACTTCTGACATCGTTCAGACACACTTTAGTTCTATCATCTCAGTTCAATACTTGTGTCAATATTCTCTTTATATATAAGCCAAACACCTTTCTGAATGTCATGATTGTTGTTACCCATAATGCATTAGTTCGGCAAACAGTGTAAAGATCAATGTAGGTTTTGACACACAGATGATGGTGCCAGAAACTCATAATCAATGGACTGGTCCAACAACAATTGGACTTTGAGATTATACAGCTCAATATTGAGGACTGTCTAGCTAACTGAATGCCTGGAGCTCCAAGCCTCAGGCCCAAACCAGCAAACATGCATTTAATCCGAGCCTTCTCTGACCTTACCAGCCCTTTTTACGATTTCGATATTCATCTGGCTGTGAAAAAAGCCACAAAAAACAATTAATTAAAAAAGCTTTTAGGGTCGGAGAAGGCTCAGATTAACATGCATTCAGACTTTGAACAACTTAGTTTTATCTTCTTTTAAATAATAAATGCAGGTCTGGTGTTCCTGGAAATTGTTTAAGGGTTCCTGGTACCTGCGCTATATCTCGGGTAAAAACTCCACAACATATTAGACAACTTGATGTATTGCTTCAAAAGCAGTACGTGGCATCCGAGGACATGATAATCAATGGACTGATGGATGTCACTACAAGCTACTTTTGTTCCAGTTTCTTCCAGAAATAGAAATGCTGATAAATTATGTATACCTGGCCATCACTGGAATGTTGACGAGAACCAGGATCAATGTGTTGTCCCAGAAAGGCTTAAAAGATCTATTAAGCTCATGTCTAACTATTTTCTTTACCGACAATTTTATGTAGATATTTTGCTTCTGAAAATGTAGCATTTGCCGACAGATTGCAAGCCCTACGGCTACATCTTCTTTGTAAACAAACTGCGGGCAACGCAGCATCAGGACATGGTATTTTACTGCATGTCCTCTGTTGCCCACGGTTCATTCATTCAGATTAAGCATGCAGTATTATAATTGTTGGGGACACTTGATAAGCCGGCTAATGGACGGTTTGACACCAGACTACTACTATTGCTCCCTTTTTCCCCGCAACACCATTAGGTATCGTATAATTTGAGCAGTCAACACAAAACTATTGTATCTGTTTTTTTATTTATATACAGTTACAATAGTTTTGCACCCTGCAAATTGGTTAGTACAATATAGTGAAAACAGGGCTCGCACTGGGATGCGCAAATGGTGCAAAATGTGCATAAAAATGAAATATGAAAATTTGTGAAAGTGATTTGCGCAAAAGAATATATATACACCAAATCTCTTCTTTCCAACTGACTATTTAAAAAAAAAGATGCGGGAAGGGATGACCAGCCCCAATTCCCACGCCAACCCCACCTTCCACCGCAAAAATGACACCACTCCTTAAAAAATCCTGGTAAAGCTCTGTTAGTTACCTGAGCTTCCAGTTCCTAAATGTTTCGAAATGTTCTAACATGATTTCTACTATAGAACTATACACTGTCACTCTAACAGTTCTATCTGTAACCTCAGTTTGTTTTAGGTAGTAAACACGGTTACAGTTAAGTATCTCCGAATGATTTGATTTGAGGACCGCGTTAACTTGAAATTTCACGTAATGAGTTTGTGCCATAAAGAAAATATTCGGCTCCAATGTTTTCCATTTGGCTCTAATTTTTTTCATTTGGCGAAAGTAGTTGCGCAAAGAAAAAAATAGCCAGTGCAAGCTCTGGAAAACATATAGTAATGGATTCATATAAATTTCAATAAACAATAGTTCAATTTGTATACTATTCATTTTACAAAACAACAACCATTTCATATGATAACCATATATTTTCTTCGTATCAGTGGGTTGACTTGACATGTGGCAAGTCAAGTTAATATATTGCATTAAAAGACATTTCATGACCTAAATAAATGTGAATTAAATTTGTTAAATTCAAGTTTCTAGATAACAGATTCAATAGAAATTGCTGCAAAAGTCACAAAGTTTCCTTAATCTTGTGTAATCTTTTCAAAACCAAAATTGCATTAAATGAACATTAGATAACATTCAATTCATTACCATTCAAGCTACTTTATTAAATTCTTGACCTCAGTGAAGATTTAGTAATTGCCTTCACTTGCCGCATGTTCTATTTAATGCAATACAAATGCAAAGCAAACAGAGTTTTAAGACCTTCCATTGTGACATTACTACCCTCAGTATTAAGCGCAATCACCAACGTCGAATAAGCAGATCGATCTTCGTCAAATTTACAGATATAGTTACGACAAATTTATATGCAAACCCATGTCCCAAAGTGGCACGTAGAGCCATTGTATTAAGTCAAAGTATTCGTGGCTGCCATAAAAATGTAAAACTGAACTAACTCGTTTGGCGCTGGATGCAGATTAACGGTTTGTCACAGTGAGGATATGTAATTTTTCATGGGATGCTTAAAGTGCATATTGAAAAAAAGTCTGATAATCATTGCCTGATCTTTTAGAGGTTTGCACATGCATTATTGATGTTGCAAGCTCCTGCGGGATCATGATCATTCCCCTCATTCCTTTACATCCCTCGCCATTCAGATTTGCGGAAATTGTACTACGATTTGACGAACAAATGGGAATAAATCTTGGGAATAAAGCGTACAAAATAATCTGGTGTTAGTTCGCGGGATTAATTATTGATTAGCCATTAGCTCATTCATCAATATGTTTTACGTCTCGTAAATTTTCAATTTTCTGTAGCAAATTTGTCTACGACTATTTTCTCTTGACTAGAAATAGAACAAGTAATTTTCTTCATGGATTATAGATTTTACTCATGTGTGTTACAATTCTATTCAAACAGAAAATAAGGGATTTTTTAAAAATAAGACATTTCTACATGTATTTTGCTTCAAGGCATTTCTGCTTTTAAACTTAAGACATAAAATTTTATTTTCTTCAAGACATATAGAAATGATTAAATCTTATTATTTTTCTACATGGACATTTGGTGGTTGAATGGTGTTTTACGTCATTTTCAGGACAGTTTATTTATGATAGTAAAATTTTTTGTATTGGAGGCAGGCCACCTACTTTTTCCTTGATAGAACCAGTACTATATACATGTACCTCTTGCCATCTGTAAGAATCAACACTTTCTCACAATTCTAACAAGGACAAAAATGCATTACTTACCTTTAATTTATTGTAAATTAAGGAAAAAATCTTGTTTTTTGCAAAAGGACAAACAAAAAATAAGAGGTCAATGACCTTGAAGCTCTGCTGATAAATTTTTGATAGCTAGATCAGCATTCCTGTGAAATTTCATGAAAATCTGTCAAGTAGTTTCAGAGGAGTAGTCGCTACAAGTTTTTACTATATAACTCTAAGTAAACAAAGATAGCCGCGGCAGCCATGTTTAATGTTGAATCAAAATAATGTTCAATAAGGACCAATATCATGTCATGCTGATCATTTCAGAAAAAGTCCCATATCAATATCACTTATAGTTTTCAAGAAGTAGTCGTTACAAATTTGTATTTTAAAAATATATTATTAGCCGTGGCAGCCATCTTGAATTTCCGGCTGACCTGAAATTTTGCTAGGATCAACTAGATATCAAGAGCAACATTTCTGTGAAGTTTCATGAAAATCCATCAAGTAGTTTCAGAGAAGTAGTCGCTACAAGTTTTCATTATATAACTATGTAAACAAAGATGGCCACTGGTGGCCATGTTTAATGTTGAATCAAAATAATTTTTGACAAGGATCAACAACATGTCATGCTGATCATTTTAGAAAAAGTCCCATATCAATATCACTTATAGTTTTCAAGAAGTAGTTGCTACAAACTTGTTTTTTAAAAATCTATTTTTAGCCATGGTGGCCATCTTGAATTTCTGGCTGACCTGAAATTTTGCTAGGATCAATTAAACATCAAGAGCAACATTCCTGTGAAGTTTCATGAAAATCCGTCAAGTTGTTTCAGAGGAGTAGTCTCTACTAGATTTAACTATATAACTCTATGTAAACAAAGATGAGCAAAGGCAGCCATGTTTAACGTTGAATCAAAACGATTTTCGACAAGGACCAACATCATGTCATGCCGATCATTTTAGAAAAAGCCCCATACCAATATCACTTATAGTTTTCAAGAAGTAGTCGCTACAAACTTGTTTTTTAAAAATCTATTTTTAGCTTTGGTGGCCATCTTGGATTTCATATCAACATGGATTTTTGCTAGGATCAACTAGACTTCATAGGCAATTTTTCTGTATAGCTTCATGAAAATCCATCCAGTAGTTTCAGAGGAGTAGTCACTACAAAAGAAAGTTTACAGATGGATAGACAGACAGACGGACGGACGACAGACACCGAACCACGGCATCAGCTCTGCTGATCTTTGAACACATGTTGATATAATATTTAAATGTACAATGTTATTCATCTAAATTTCATTGCCAGTTAAACGGATGCAAATAAAGCAACCGAACACTTTCACAACTTCTCCTTACCAACCTAATCGTGACAAATTGCACCTTCACTCTGTAAAAGATTTTGGTGAAAAATATCTTTTTAGTTGACCCTGTTAAACATTATCTTCATTACGATATCATAAATTTGCATAAAATATTACTCAAGTGTCTTCTATGTTGCATTTTAAGGGTGCATACCCAGGAGTAGAGACATAATAAATACATTAACTATGCACCAAGTGTCTCGCGGTGGAAAAAAAACGGTGTTATAATTTATATATCACAGGATGATATTGACAATGCAGATTTATGTACATAAATATCCTGATGGTCGTAGGATATATGACAACAGAACGGGCAAAGTCACAAGCTATATTATAAATTAGGGCTGGAATTGTAATAACACAACTGTTTATTTTATTTTCGATAATCCACAAATGGTATAACTTAACTTCAACAATCTGACATCAGACATGGCATGCTTCCTGATGTTATGGTGATGTTATTACTTTATACTTATTAGTAATGTGTTAAATAGTATCTCACATTCGTGTTAATTAATTATTAAATTTATTGAACTTGTTAGCAAAAATGATATGATGCTTGGCAATTAGAACATTTTAGATTAGGAGTTTAATTAATTCAATAATAAACTGGTCTTGTACGATCATGTATACACCAGGGCTCTCTGAATAGTCAAGTGTATGCCCCATTTTTTTTTTGTAACACCCAATCAGCATATAATATTTAACAAATCATAAAGACTAGGAAGAGGAAGAGAATAGTGTCGGCGGCACTTGAATGAAGGCTTATCCTACCCTTCATGCTGCACAAGATAGAGTGTTGTTCAATTACTGACGGAACCAATGGCATTCTCATTCGCATTTTAACAACCATTGGAAGAAATTCTGATGTAAACGAAAATTAGTGTAAGCACTGCAATGTCTGTTTTGTCAGTATGAATAGTCCAGATAGATGCTGAATGAGGCTCATCACTGTTATATATACACACTGCATCACCAATCTCTCTTGTAATCATAAATTTGTGTCTCTGGATTACAAAATTACAACATACCAATCTGCCATGGTCCAAGATGGTTCACTTCGATAATTGAAGAATTTAACATGCACCGACATTTAAATTAGATAAAAAATAATTACTGTTTTTCTGTATACAGATGTCATAACATTCTGAGATGAGGTCGTGGAAGGTAACGAGCCATCGTCACGAATTGCATGCAGATGTAATAAGCCAATTATTGTATGGAAATTATTCATTAAGACGTTTATTTAGGCTCTCCGCAGATAGTTACATCAGCGCCAAATTTTCTAAAATCTGTTTATTTTTTTTGTTCTATTTCATAATAACAGTTAAAATGGATATTCAACTCCTTCAGTTTTTAAACACGGTTATTCAATAAAACGTTTATTTAGACTCTGCAGACGGTTTCATCAGCGCCAAAACCATTTATTTTCTAGAACTCTGTTAAGTTTGTTCTATTTTAAAATAACAGTAACAATTGATATTGAACTCCTTCAGTTTTTAAACACATTTATTCATTAAGACGTTTATTTAGACTCCGCAGACGGTTTCTTCATCGCCAAAACCATTTATTTTCTAGATGTCCTATTTTAAAATAACAGTTTAAAGTAATTAAAAAAATATGTTAAGAGATTACTATTAAAAGTGAAGTGCAAAACTGGTCACTAAATGCAGGTGGTCTCTCAACAAAGATGCATTTAATGTTTAAGAAATAATAAATATGTACCTGTGTTTTATCGGTGAATAAAATACAGTCCGGAGTTCGGATGCGTA
This sequence comes from Cyrtodaria siliqua, assembly GCA_037043455.1. Taxonomy (NCBI): domain Eukaryota; kingdom Metazoa; phylum Mollusca; class Bivalvia; order Adapedonta; family Hiatellidae; genus Cyrtodaria; species Cyrtodaria siliqua. Next base: position 144,650 of record JAWPHD010003403.1, read on the forward strand.
GTAATTAAATCACGAGTGTGTTAGCACGAGTGACTAACTGTATTTTATTCACCGATAAAATACAGGTAAGTATTTATTATTTCGATTTTAACACAACAATAACCCCATTGTTTACGCTACTGTTGGGGCACTATATATTATCTCGGAGGTCAAGGCAATCAGGCTGCTATGTTAACAGGCTGTTCCATTGGGCGCCCCCGTATGCAAAGTTCTGCGTTTCAATACACTATTAGTCACGTGACAAACAATTATTTAAGTCATTGCTTACGTCATATAGCTTGTGCTGTATGACGTCAAACGTTTTCAGCTTGTTCAAGATGCTTATTAATGTTATATGCACTGATGCATATGATGGGTTTATATTGGGAGTGTGCACGGTTTGGGAGCATGGCAAGTTTGTTGTAATTAACATTTCATTAAAATTACTGTTGAGTTTGTCTTCGTGACGTATATTTACCAAATGACGTCATGTAACATGGCGCTTTTAACGGATGAAATATACGCGGAGAATTAATGGAACAGCTGTAGTTTATCGTAGAATAACATACAGCTGTCTCTCTTTTTTGTTTATATGGAAGACTGCGGAGGTCATGTTAGAATAAATAGTACAATAGGACCTTTATAACAGAGTTGGTCTATAGAGTAGATTTGATTGTGCAATCATTTTTAACTGTATCTATTTAGATAGATTTCATACAAATCTAGAAATCTTCAGCATTTCAGTCACCAATTATATTTTAAAGCAACAACGATATATTGAGTATCATCAGTGGCAACTCAATGTTAACTTATAGAGTACGATAATATTAACATAACCTTAAGTTATAAATTACAATTACTCAAAAACACAATTTTATATTATACTTACATCATTGACCAGTACTCTGCATTCTCTATTTTAACCATTTTTTTCAGCAACTAATCCCACCTGAGCATGTCTGACCAAGATTTTATCCTCATTCACTGTGACTTTACCTCGTAAGGGTGAAACATCAATAAACAGCTAAATGTATGAACAATATGTTACACCAACGACATGTCCAAATGGTCGTGAAAACAAATGTGAAAACAAATCATCACGCATGTATGGCAAAATAAATCAGGCAGATTTTCCAGTAATTTAAGCTGTCAAGCTTTCAGGTACATGTACTAGACACAAATAAGCTATAATCAATGTCCTCTAGATATAACTCTAGTTATTTGTTCAGTGTCCCTTATTTGTTTTCCCAAGTACAATGTTTAATCTATTGTCAGTCTACTGGGAAAAACTTCTTTGCTGATGATTTTGAAAATCTTATATATGTATCCCATGTAGTTCACTTTTAAATACTGACCCACTTGTATGTCCAAAAATTCAGCTCTGACAGATCATGCAATATTAAACAGCCAGTCATTCAAAACAATAGATCACAATATAACAAAATCTGGAATCAACTGTTAGTCTCACTCCTGTGTGTTCAACACTGACCGATCCTTATTCCTCAAAAGTAACCGTGACTAAAAGCTTCTTCAGAAGTAACATTAAAGTCACCTTAAAGAAATATCACATTTATATATCTAGATGCTGAAAATCTACACAAACCAGAATAAGCATCCCTTTCCACTCAGTCCATCTAACCTATCATGCAACAATCCATATATCAATAAATGGATAATTAGGCACCAATGAGTTTCTGAATTAGTAATGATGGAAATACTCTTATCTTCTCTATATCAGTTAATTAAGTGCTGCCACCCTACATACTTGTGAGGATAACTCCCCACAGAGAGACCTCTTAATCAGGAAGAAACCCTGCTGGTACCTATAATAACGACTGGTTTGTTTTCAACACCTCCATCAACAAGCCTGGCAATAATAGAAATTCTTTGTAACACAAACAGTTATTATCTTTTGCTTTTCATATTTTGCTTAATAATAAACTACATGGAAATTGTTTATTTAAAACACTGTTGTTTTTTAATTTGGTTATCCTTTTCAACTTTTTTCCTGTTTTTATTCTAGAAATGTATATAATATATCTTTCAAAACAAACTGTCAAATTATTCCTCCTATCAATCCAGTTGCAACTTTCACAGTTCCTTTAATAACAGTTTTATGACTTTTTAATCTAAAAGTCTAACTATCACAGTTATAGCTTTTAATTTAATTGAAATTTAATGTCCACTTTTGTTCTCCATTATTTATTTTATATAATCACCTGCATCCTGTTACAGCAATATTTCAGAAATTTAATCAGTGTCAACTGTCACTTTATCCTGAATCCAGACTGTATGTCAATCATGACTTAAGAGTTCAACTTCAGCATCCCTGCTGGTATTATTACAAAGAGGTGTTATAACGACTTCCAAATCTTGAACAAATCTTTAAACATGTTTACTGCCTGTTGTCAAACTAATCTTCTAACACATTTCTACACTCACTAAGTTGTGTGTGTGTGTGTGCTGAAAGCAAATGAACTAGCAGAGATAAAAGCATTATTTGTTCAACTGTCCTTTCTTAATTATGCAATCTGTGCATATGTCAATGAAGAAATATTCTCTGATTTCAAAATGATCAGTACTAGTTTCTCAAGAATCAGTTAATGACAAAGCAACACTATGACTGATACTTCTCCCCTTGAATGACCATTGAAAAGATACAAGTAAAAAGTCCTTAAACACAATGTTTGCCAGCTTTGCACACATTTGTAAAGATTATGATACCCAGGTCTTAAACAGGGTGACAGTATTAGTCAAAGTCTTTTTCATTGCTTGATAAGACAGATAAAAGTGAATTGCTTTTAAAGACCCTTTGTTATTTTAACTAGCTTGTAACCACTTAGTGTTGCTTTGAGGTCTTATAATTATCAAAATAGTATCACAATTTCAGACATTTAATTTCCTTCATTATCAGAAAAACTCTAGTATTGTTAATGTATAAGTCAACAATATGTTACCTATTCAAAATGCTACTTGTGGTCAGTTTGTTTACTTAATCTCAGCTTTTGTTGTTGTTGTCACCTAGCTGATAGGTGGTTTAGGGCACACTTTATACCTGATAATAAAGCAAAAGGTGCAAATGGCTACTTAAAAATTCTCTATGATACTTTTTTTTTAGCAAAATAGAAGTGTGATACATTGATTCGCACCTCTATGTGGGGGCAATAATACTGGTAAATATTATATTCATGTCACTTAATCTATATTTCCAATAATACATTCTGTTATATATTCAAGTGAAAGAAATATTACTGTCTAACATACAACATATAATTTAATGTAAAACAAGATAATGCAAAATACACAGATTGTGATATACAACAAACACTTGATGTTTACATTAGTCGCATATATTATTTACTGATGTTTTCATATTACATATTTTCTGCAGATGGTTATTATGCAGAACGTGAGAGTATTAATTAACATAAGCAAGCAAGAAAACTTATAATATTGTTCTTATAAAAATTATACAGGTTTTTTTTCTATTTATATTAACTTTCAACAACAAAAATGTGTTCTTTTTAACAATTTTAGTTTTTCAAAAGGAAATAGAACTGTTATTAAATGACATAATTTTTATTTGTGAAACTTATATTTGATTTTTATTTACCTCCTTATACCATATAAATATTACTCTTCACCCTTAACCCACTACATATATAATGGACTGTTCTTTCTTTAAATTAAGACCATTCAATTTATGTGACAAAGGGATGTTTTGGGGAAATGACTGATCAGCAGCCAGACATTGTAAACCCTGATCAGCCTGCGATTTACTCACAGGCTGATCTGGGTTTACCACGGACGCAACAACTATTACAGTCTCGCTTAGCGGGTTAAGGGTTAATATTGATCACTAAAAAAATGTACTGTTCCCCCCCACCCCCTTTACAATAAGAAATTACACTATTTCATTTGAACTAATTCATTTTATCATACAGATATGCACTTTCTGGCCTTGTACGGATGAACCTAAAAAAGTGTTCTTTATTCCGCAGCAAAAGCAGGCGGAATACCTTGGCTTTTATTGTATGTAATATTATCACACACCATAAAACATTGTTAATTAAAACAATATGGCAGCTTCCACGTCAAACATAATATTCTATTTAATAGGTAAAACTAGTAAAACCTTTCAGAAAATGTGAATACTTTACATGATAAATAGAATACTATATGTCAATGCCGTTTGTCAACTTTATTAGGCTCGGCACAAAAAAGCAGAATAGTTTGGCAAAGCTTTGCTTTCTAAGCCTGAGAGCGCCGAATAGTAAGTTTGATAGTAAATTGCTCTGACATATAGTATTCTCTATATATCAGTCAATGAAGTTGAAGAAATCTGCCAAACAACAAATCATATTCTATTTGTAAAATAAACCACAGCTTTTGTTTTTCAAATAATAGATACTCCATTGATATTACTCTTTACTAAGTTTTCCCGGTTAATGTAACTGAATTTTAACAAAATTGTTAGCACGTTTTTTGTTTTCGATAGCTTTTTTTTTTTTTTAATAAGGCCAAACAAAATGATATGTCTGGTTCAGGTAACACTGGCCAAAAAAATAGAGTAGGAAGGTAGGCAGGCCTTCTTTTTTTTTTTTTTCTCAATAATGAATTCAATTTTGATAATGAATTTAATATGTTTTAAATAACTATACCTTGAGCTCGATTTTTCTGCATTATCAACAACTTTTCTTTTTTTTCTTTTTTTAAATTATTATTATTTATTTTTATTTATTTTATTTTTTGCATAAAAAGTTTTAGGGTCGGCCCCTTAAAATAGGGTCGGTCGGGTTACCTGAACCACACATATTTTTTTATGTGGCCCCAGACAAACACAAATTCATACCATAGTCAATAACTGTAATAACGATAGTTATATATACTTTGACTACAATTAAAAGATGTACATTTATGATTGAATGAACATTTGCTGAGTACTTACATAAATTGAGAGAGATTATATGATTTATCTGAAATTAGAACCTTTAATTACTCGATAACATGAGAGTCTTCACATTATGTACCTATATGCTATAAATATCTGGATTTTTTTTTTTTTAAATATACTTCATGAAATATTTTGAGAATTTAAATAATTAATGATTTTGAGAATGTTAAACAATTAAACTCGTTAAACTAAATAGAGTGTCACAAACTGTCAGGATTGTTAAAGGTCGTTAATCAATAAATAGCTATCTCTAATTTGTTTTAAACAATCAATTATCCATTAAGAGTGACACTACTTATTTGCAAATAGCTATTTGCATATCACTTTTTTATGATCCAAAAAATTCTTTGGTGACAAGAACAATTTATGAATCCATTTTTTTTTTTAATAAAATGCATGTCAGTATTTCATTTTAATTGACCTAATAAGATCAATAGATAATATCAGGTTATATATTTTAATAATAAATTTATTGTTGATTTTTGGCGGGTCATCCATTGATACATTAAATTATTTTATTTAGATCTTACTATCCGAGGCTCTGCCAAGGTTCCGATTAAAACATTTATTATACCGAGGGCTAAATTCGTTATCTGGACCGGATACCGATGACTTGATTCTTTTTCTTGCATATCATTAACATTGTGAGCAATGACATCGCCAACTACTAACGTTTTCATGTTTATTTACATAACGACGTCATGCAACTGTCATTGTTTATATCAGCGCGTGACTTTTATCTTCCCCCAAGATCAGGCTTTCCCTCACCCATGTAAAGCATGGGACCTCACCCATGTAAAGCATGGGTAACCTTATCTGGTATGCAAGAAATATACGGTTAGAGTAATCCGGAAATCTGCCCTACTCTTACTAACAAAGAACATTACGTGGTCCGATTATTACCTTTCATACCCCATTCAACCCCGTCTCGAAGAAGCGAAAATGGGGTTGGCTGGAGTATGAAAAAAAAACTTAATTTCAGCTTAAAAGATGTGCATATTGCAATATAAAAACATAAGTAATTTTAAACAGGTTATCGATTTTTTTCAGAAAAACATGTTTTAAACATGTTTTATTGTAGAAATATCTGTTATAAAATGCTGCTATTATAGACTTTTCCATCGCTTATTGGAATTAAGGCTGGACCACCTAATGAAGATTCTTGTGGTTCTTGTATGTGCTCTCATGGAGTCTACTCCAATACTTGGGAATCTATTTGATAATAAGAGTAAAGCACCATTCCCAGATTCCCAGGTCTCCTTCATCTCTGTCTGAGGAGACTTGAAATAATAAAAAGGAATTCAATTAAAAAATTTCGGACATGGTCCCAACCAGCACATTGCTAGACAGTACCTGATGATTTGTTTGTAAACATAATCAAATTTTAATCTAAAAACATTCAGAATATCTGAAACCGTGATAGATGAGAGATTCATGGTGACCTTGCATGTTTACAAAGATCTAATATATAATGGCCACTGACGGGTGACCGAATATTTCAATCAAAACAGCAAAGGAATCTGAAGACATTTCAAGATGTTCATGCAGACAATTATATTGAAGATTCTTGCTGACAGAGCAGATTGGCGATAATTAAATTGTCTCAGACAAAATGGAATAATTTTGTAGACAAAGTGTGTCGTATCAGACATAAGAATCATTTTTTATGTTACGCCATAATATGTGCGCATTATAGAGGTCTCAGGAACAAGAATCACTGATTTTAGAAAAAATACCTATATATAAACGCAATTAAAACTAATTATTTAATCAATATTAAATACAAATACAATTAAATCCTTTTGTAAAAATTGGTAATGTTTCTTCTTATAGAAAATGCAAGTTTTGTACTGTTTTCAAAGAAATATTGAAAATATGATTTAAATATGATTAAGATCAAGATCAAACTTACACCACTAGACCACTAAGCCAACAAGTTAAACTTGTATTCATATATACATGATCATCTTTGTATTATACTTACATTGCCATGAATGCTGCCAAGTTCATTAAAGGATATAGCTAGGTGGGGATTTTTTCATTTACACTGTCTCTTTTTATTGAGATGATAATAGCTTACGAGTGAGGTTTTGTGCACCTTAGAACCTGGTTTAAACCCCCAGCAGCCTTTTGCCACTGACCGTCACTGACCGTCACTGACCGTTCCAAGGCTGTACCCCTATTGGCCACCTTTTATATTTGTGGCATCACATACTTTGGTTTTATTGTTCATTGTTATTTTGTATGTTTTGGTTGACTGTGTTCTGTGAATGCCATATTTTCTGTTCGATTCTTATACCTATTTTACACATAATGTGTTAAAGCAAACACAAAATTCTGTTAATTTCATTTACAGCAAAGGAGCAAAACAGTTACAGACAATGTCATAGACTCAGTATATCAATGGGTAATTACTGCAGCTTTTTCTTTACTTATATACATAATTACAATAGTTTCGCATTCAACCCTCGATATAAGCTGCCTAATCCGGCATTATTCCCAGTACTAGTATTATTACAGAATATCGATAGATAAATGGTTATTGGCATATGCTATCCTAGGATCTTGACCACGATTCTTGTTTCTGCCGTAATCTACATACAAAAACAGTTAACCAGTCTCTCTGGGATGGCTCATAAAACACACAATCAATATGCAATATGTAAGCTTAAAACTAATACATTTACAGTTACAGCTGACTTGATTGATATAGGGCTTATGTCATTGATTCTAAACCTTGTTTTATACAAATGTAAACAAAGACTTCCATCCCAGGATTGACGAATTGTTGACCCAAGGCCACTGTTAAGAGGGAAAGCCATGAAAAAGCAAACATACCAAAAGCCAACAAATGCCACAAGTTATTACTCAAACACATTAACATCACACTTAAGGATTATACAATCATGCCATTGAATCAAATCCTTGTTTTATATAAATATTAAGGGACAAAGACAGAAAAGGTTAAAAAATCCCATAAGTTTTATTAAAGCAAAAAACTCAAAGCTGACTTCAATTTCCAATCTGTTGTCTCAAATCATCAGAATTGAGTAGAACTTCATAGAACTTTGTTTTGTGTTTAATGTATTTTTAAACACATTTTAGGCTATGTATGACAGTTGCTTTATTTGTGGTGGAGGTAGACCAATTTGTGGTGGAGGTAGACCACCCACGTATTCCTGTGTAGAACCAGTACTGTATACCTCCTGCCATCCATAAGAATCAACACTTTTTCAATAACAAGTTACAAGTCAATCTCCTAGTGGGATTCAAACCACCAGCGTTGAGAGGCGAGAAGGTTTCAGATACTGCATTTTTACCCTCTCACCCATGATTCGCTGTAGAACTAACAAGGACAATCAGTTTGAGTACAACTACAAGAGATACAAGGAGAACTTCAACTCACTCTCCATGCCATTAAAACTTACTGAAATTAACCCTTAACCCCCTACATATATATAATGGACTGTTCTTTCTTTGAATTAAGACCATTCCATTCATGTGACAAAGGGGTGTTTTGGGGAAATGACTGATCAGCAGCCAGCGATTGTAAACTCTGATCAGCCTGATCTGGGTTTACAATGGACGCAAAGCCTATTATAGTCATGCTTAGCGGGTAAGGGTTAAGTTACTAACACAGAAGGCGAACAATATAATGTCAGCATACAATTACATTTTCCAGCTATCCAGTGGATAGTATGTTAGGCTCTGAATCCAGAGATTATGGATTGGAGCACCACTGGGTTTCTTTGGCTTGTTCTTAGGCAAGACACAGTCCTCAGCCTCACATTTTGGACGGGAGTGAGGTAAACAGGGCACTCCCCCATTTACTGTAGCCTACCCTCCAAGCATGTGAAAAAAACATTGGAATGTCTTTTAATAGTAAGCGTGGAGCACAGCTGCCAGACGCCTATGTATCCTGCTGCTCTTGCACAACAATTCTTTAATGAGTGTTTGGTGACCTTGACCTTGGCTGTGTAATTTGTCTGACTCAGCTTGACCAACCTGCATCATTTCCAGATATTTATCTCCACTTATCAAGCAAACATCAGGTGTATCAATGAATGCACTATCAAGATCTGCCATATCTGGAACTCCCTCAGTACTGGAGATATTGTGTCTATTATCAACCCCATGATCTTTTCAGAAATATCATAAACTATCAATCCCTTATAGAAACTATCTCAACTTCTTAAAAAAAAATGGACAATCTGAATTTGAGATGAAAACCCCAGTATTTATTTTTTATTTTTTGAGGGGTCAGTGCATCTGGAGATGTTTAACAATGAATATTTATATAATGGCAACTCTTCATAAAAGTAGCTGTTCCAATCTTAAATGTTATGCTCCTGTGGATGGGTTTGTTGCCTGAGATCCCGGTATGCTTGCCTGAGATCCCAGTATGCTTGCCTGAGATCCCGGTATTCTTGCCTGAGATCACGGTATGCTTGCCTGAAATCCCGGTATGCTTGTCTGAAATCCCGGTATCCTTGCCTGAGATCCCAGTATCCTTGCCTGAGATCCCAGTATGCTTGCCTGAGATCCTGGTATGCTTGCCTGCAATCCCAGTATGCTTGCCTGAAATCCCGGTATCCTTGCCTGAGATCCCAGTATGCTTGCCTGAGATCCCAGTATGCTTGCCTGAGATCCTGGTATGCTTGCCTGAGATCTCGGTTTGCTTGCCTGAGATCCCGGTATGCTTGCCTGAGATCCCGATATGCTTGCCTGAAATCCCAGTTTGCTTGCCTGAGATCCCGGTTTGCTTGCCTGAGATCACGGTATGCTTGCCTGAGATCCCAGTATGCTTGCCTGAGATCCCGGTATGCTTGCCTGAGATCCCAATATGCTTGCCTGAAATCCCAGTTTGCTTGCCTGAGATCCCGGTTTGCTTGCCTGAGATCACGGTATGCTTGCCTGAGATCCCAGTATGCTTGCCTGAGATCCCAGTATGCTTGCCTGAGATCCCGGTTTGCTTGCCTGAGTGCCTGAGATCACGGTATGCTTGCCTGCGATCCCAGTATGCTTGCCTGAGATCCCATATGCTTGCCCGAGATCCCGGTATGTTTGCCTGAAATCCTGGTATGCTTGCCTGAGATCCTGGTACGCTTGCCTGAGAACCCAGTATGCTTGCTTGAGATCCCGGTATGCTTGCCTGAGATCCCAATATGCTTGTCTGAGATCCCGGTATGCTGGCCTGAGATCCTGGTATGCTTGTCTGAGATCCCAGTATGCTTGCCTGAGATCCCAGTATGCTCGCCTGAGATCTTAGTATGCTCGCCTGAGATCCCGGTATGCCCCAATTTTGATCAGTGAGTTCCTGTATGTTCGTTTCCAGATCCCAATATGTCTGGTGGAATATTATCACTGTGCTTCAACTCCTACAAGATTAAGATTGTCCAAATTTAACCTAAGGGGTGTAAAAAGAATGAAACAGGATGTAAAACTACATCCATAATGTTTCATTATCTTGATCAGGTATGTCCAGGTTTTGCGTATTATCAAACTGAGAATCCTCTAAAATCTTGGTTAACATTTTTAGTGTCCCTATTATCACAGAGCATATCACATCTATGTGTATGTACAACTGATTTCTCGCAAATCTGGTGTATTTATCAGCATGCGTATCATCAACTCTATCAAAATCCCCATCATTGGTCTCCATCAGATCTTGATCGGCATGTCCTATGATATTACCTGTATCTTCAATACATTTACCACATGCATTCCTTTCGTTTAACTCCCCCAAATGAGTTTATTATAACCAATGATTATCGTGCTCAAGTCCTGCAATTATTTTTGATGTAACTTGTGTCGACCTTATTAATTCTGTTGGCTAACCCGCTGTGAGTTATATAATAAAAACACTGCGCAATTTCAATAATAGCTAATAGCAGGTTATGCAGTTTTATTACCACAAAAAACACCACTGGTGCATGTGCTTGTCTGGCAGGCATAGTCTTTGTGTCTCTGCTTGTGATATCTCTGGCGGAAGTCTCTAACAAACTAAGAATTATAGCACTGAGCTCTCGCAACGTTCTGACTGCGGGGAGCAATTTCAACAATACTGAATGTGGCAAACATATTTTTAAAAGTGTAATAAAATCATTATGCAGCAGTCTTAACCATTGCATCGTTTATTTCCAGCCTGTACTAATCGATTACTTAGCAAACAAATACAAACTTAAAAATGTTGACATGCTACATTTTTGCAATTTTATGTTCTGTCATAATTCAATTATGCAGCTTTAAGCATTTACAGTAAGTTGGAAGTAAATATGTATAGACTTAAAGCATGTGTGAATGCACATTAATAAAAATTAAAAGCTTTTAAAAGAAGTGTTGTTTAAAAAAAAAAAAAAAGTCACATTTAGAGATATGTTATAAACAATGTCTGGAAACAAAACTTCTCTCTCTCTCTCTCTCTCTCTCTCTCTCTCTCTCTCCTCTAATCAGTCATTTTTGGATTCCTGTAAATTTGAATAAATAATAAACCTGAAGTGCAGTTTGAAAACCATGTCAGAGCTCAGCAAATAGTTTGAAACTAAATTTAACTTGAATAATAAAGCGCAATCTTGATATTTTTTTTAAAATTAACATATTTGCAAATTATAATTAAGAATTATTGAATTTGTTTTGCATATTACTCTAGTTATTATTGATTAAACATTGAACTTAAATAATATATTTAAACTTAAATTAAAAAATAAAAATACACCTTTATTTTATTTTATAAGGATTACTATGTGTCCCTTTATTTAAACACTCTCTTTACACTATTCCAAAGAATTTAAAGGAATACCTATATTTACACTGTGTAAAACCCTTATAGTACAACATTTATTAATTATTTTTTTTAATATATTCATTATACAAATGAGTTTGTTTTTCTGTGTATAGAAACAAGGTGATAAATCTGACGGTGTCACAAATACTAATTATGCCTGATGAATGGAGTGTCATTCCTTTAATGTAAATCTGACATATATCCCACAATGCCCTGTCCAGACTTCTATATCCTCGGGGAAGACTGTGTCAGTTAACACCGGAGTTCAGCATATTATAGATTATGGCAAGCTTTTTTAGAAATGGAAAACAATAAGTCGCTAGCAAAATTCATCAATTATTGAAGATTCAAAATTGATCACCCAGTAATAGTTGGCGACATTATTCGGAGTTTTAGTATTTTTATTTTCTTGTTTTTTTCTGAATAGTTTAGAATTGACTCATCAAAATATTGCTTTAGGCTATTTAGAGCTGTTTGCCGAGTGGGAGTGAGAGAGGCCCGGGATACAGAGGAAATTAGGGAACAGTGTTCTATTGTACCATCACCCATACACAACCTCTATCCCCTCATCACACACTCATTCTTGCATACCGGACAAGGATAACTGTCATTTTACTGGGTCTAGATATTTCCATCTCACCCTAGGGTCGTGATAGAATTCACGTGTGCACCAACATCCGGTTTGCAGGAAAACATGCAAAACATTAGTAGCTGGCGGAGTCAACGCACAACATGTCTCTGATATGCAAGAAAAAGAATCTATCATGGGTATTCGGTTCACTGATAAGGAATTCCAACCCTCATTATAAGTGTTTTAATCGGAATCGAGGCTCTATAACGGAACCTCGGCAGAGCCTCGGTTCCGATAAAAAACACTTCACCGAATACCCATAAATGATTTTTATATTCCTCAAAACCCACCACTTCCCTTCCCACTGCCAAATGCAAAGGGGCGCTCTTTTAAAATTAAAAACAAAACATTTAAAACAAATTATACATAATTATATAAAAAATTATATACTTTTTTTTGAATTAGTGTTATATACAATTTAAAAAAACATTTTTAAATTTATTTATTAAAAGTTTTGGGTGCTTTTATAGGGTAGGCACTACTATTAGGGGGAATACGGTACTTACAGATTGTTGTGTGTCTCTTTAAGAAAAATAGGGAAGGTAAGGAATTTGTAATTTTACATGCAGTGAAACATGAAAAATTTTGTTAATTTTAATATTTGTCTATTATACTTACGACAACATTACAATTGCAAGATACTCAACTTGCCTTAATCCACGAACGGAAAAACTTCCCCAAATACCCTTCCCGGGACTCCCGGCACCAAGGGCGCCGCCAAATACACCCGTACAAGCAAGAGTCACACAGAGTTACTTCCTCTTTCCGCAAATAAGTCCTAAATTAAGGAGGGGTGGGTAGTTAATGTTGTCGTAAGTATAATAGACAAATATTAAAATTAACAAAATTTTTCATATTGGTCTATAGATAGCTTACGACAACATTACAATTGCGACTTTAACACAATGAGCTGGGGTGGTACAATGTAACCTGTTATGAGTGCCCGAATATGTAAAGGGGATTTGAACAACTCTGAACAACAAGTAACAAAGCACGCTCAAATCTGCTCTAATTACAAGAAATTAAAGCAGACGAGAGCATGAACCCAAGCAACTTACACTCACCATAGCGTAATCTGGGATCCTGACTGGCGATACAGCCAGTAGGAGGAGCCTCTAAAACTTCTTAGATGGGCAGATGAACGTTACAAGGTGAATATGGCAACCTCATAAGTCCTTCAATTCGTTCAAGGACAATAAGTCCACCACCATCTAAAATTATAATCGGCAATTTCAAGCTAATCCATGGAACAGAAAAAAAATTTGTATTACATAGATCATTTAAATAAGTATCGACCCCCTGATTCAATACTTAAAATAACAGCTTCATAACTGAGCTGTAAATGTAACTATGAACACCAGATAACTGTGTGAAGCATAGAATACTATGAAACAATACAATATGTATAAACCAAAGACCTTTGGAACATAGTGGTATGAAGTGCTTACAAACCAAGATAAGCAAAATAATAAATAAAACTGCAACCGATTTGTATGCCCAAAGTTACAGACTTGGGCAAGGCCAAGTCAGCTAACTGGCAGAGCAGCACAACCCCATGACTGACTGGGTAGTAAGAACTGGACCCAGTGAAAATTATTTAAGATAGAATCTAACAAATAATTTGTGAATTTTAAGAATATAAAGGCTCTGACTTTAGTAGCCTTATTGGAGTTGCATTAGGTATACACCCAGACAAAACCAAACAGATTGTTACTGGAATATCCCCAGAAGGGGTTAAACGAGATCCCTTTAGTAGCATGAGCCTGATGACACTTCAGTTCCTAGAATGGGCTCACTAAATCTGAGCCACAAGGCTAAAAGAAGATAGTCTAAAGGGTAGTCTATCTAAGATTAACCGAAAAGTTCAAAGGAGGGCCGGAGAACAGAAGTCAAACAGGCCAAAAAGAGCCACTTTAACTTCTAAGTATTCTAAACTAAGAAGGGGAGTGATATAAGCTCAAAGTGGGAAACAAGAAAAAACCCAACTCCGACTGCGGTGGGAGTGTAAACAAACAATGCGTTACACTTATTCTAACCAGCTAGACCTCTGTGACCTCAGAGTAGCCCAGTGAAGGACCTCCTAGAGGTACAATTGTGTGAGCAACTATTACAGAAACTGAAGTCTGAAGATGTAGTTTGAATCGACAAACGTGAGGTTGCATACTGATTCCGAATGAATCAGTGGCAGAGGTAGACTGTAAAACCTGATATAAACCCCGCTTAGGGAAGAAATCAAGATGGACAGAAGTGCTGCCCGTACGAACTGCGACGCCCGTAAAGCAGGCGTAATATTGATAACTAAACCAGGCGTAATTTTGATGGTGACCAGGCGTACAGGTGGTTTTGATAAGAATGTAGAAACCAGGCGTAAAATGAGGCGTAATATGTAATTGAGTCCGTCTGGCCAAAAACCAGGCATAAATAAAACCAGGCGTAAATAGAGCCAGGCGTAAATAAACCAGGCGTAAATAATAAAAGAATTTATTTATTCAGGGCAACACACCTAGTTAGTGAACAAACCTACCATGTGGCCCTCTAAGCCAAACTGAGAGATCCTTAGACATGCATTTAGGGCAGCTCTACGAAACCCCTAGACCACGGCAGAATGTCCCCTTGAATGTGGCTGTGTATGGGCACGCACCCCCCCCCCCCCCTTGTTCTGACCAAGGCAGAATGTCACCTTGAATGTGGTTGTGCACACGCATTCACCCGCAAATCTGTGTTCTAGTAAAAGATCTAGCCGAAAAGAAACTGTGTTTCCATACGAATGTGGCATATAGAACCAATAAATAAATAGATGCCAGATGTATCTCAAACTGCCTGAAGGAAAGACTTCAAAAAGAGAAGTCCGGCTCTTATGGCATAATTAATGTACGGATTAGAAGCCGGGTCTAACAATAGTATAGCCTACCATAATGTTAGGAACTTACTCATACTGATAGACCTACTCTCTAAACTGATAGAAAACAAGGAGAATGTATCCTGGTTCTAGCAATATTAAACAGGAGGGGGTATGAAAAACAAATACGCCAACTATCATCAGTACCCCTAGGGCTAATGGAGAACGAACCCTGGCACTACAGCCCATTAACTGTATGACTGTATGGAGAAGTGGGAGGGGTAAGGAATCTAGAAACTGGACAATGATCTTAGCTGCAAGAAAAGGAGTGTTATGTCCTGCAACCGCATCTAATAAGCTACACAAGGAACGCAACCCCAGAGGTAAGAGATGAATGACGAAGAACTCCATCAGACAAGGCTTAGTCAGAGGAACCGCGAACAAACCCACTTAGGGTTGAGGATAGCGGCTTTGAAGCCGATTACTCCGAACTTACTGAAACTGCCTAACAGGTGTAAACCGGGGGCGGAGAGCAGCCCGTGCTTGGCTGCCCGCTCATTAGTACCGTCGCCTTCGCTTTGCAGCTCAGGCTCTGGAGGTACCCCGTGGAGATTTAAGCGGTACAGAAGGAGACCTTAATCAACCCTAGGGTAATCCCAAAAACCCCACAGGTGTATCAGTGAGAAAACACGCATAATACACTCGTGCTAAGGCTCTGGTGAAAATAAGTTTTTCTAATAAGAAAATCCTTATATTCACGACAAACCAAAAATGATTCTATTAATAACTTATTATGTACTCTAACCTTGATACTTAAGCAGCAAAACATAATGCGCTAAAACAGAGACGACAAAATGTCAACAGCGGCATTATGTCTGTCGATATTTCACAAGTGAAACACAAACAATGAAATATAAGGTATATCATAATATCCACAAAAAAAAACACAAAAAAAAACAACAAAACAACAAGATGCCAGTTGTCTTTGTGGCTGGTATGGGACACGTAAAACCGGACTCCTCCCTTACAGGGCGAAAGCTCTATCAACTGAGCTAACCGGGACACCATCATAAAACAGAGGTGAGTGGCAGTGATATCAAGTAAGAGACTAACCACTCAGCCACGGAAGTCCCCCATATCAACTTACCAGCAAAAGGAAGACTCAGCCAGCAACTGCATGTGCAAATGAATAAAACAGCATCTGCCACTGTAATTAATTTATATAACTTACCTCAAAAAAGGTGGTGATATACATGTACATAGATATCATTAACTTTTCAAATTAGAGGCACACAGAGCAAAGTAGCCGGGTATTAGATAGATACTAGTATACAATATTAGTAAAAGTATTCATATTAGCCTGGTAGAAAGGTTTAAGTAGCAGGGCGAATTAACCGCCTACCTCTTAATGACACCCCTTGATATAAATACTACCGACGCTAAATAAAATAAATGCTCATATACCTGCAAGTCTGATGAGCATAATCCATAGACTGGCAATAATCATCTTAGTCCTGCCACAAACAGTACTCAACAAGGCGATAGGACAAGTTGAATTAGGTGTCCTGATAAGGAAAACCATATACAGAAAGAAATAAACTGATTTACTTCTTAAGACTGTGGCTACAATTAACGCTGAAACCTATGCACGTTATGGCGAAGGCCATGAATTCTTACCCTAATCATTAGAGTATGACGGAGAAGCCGTAGTCACTTACATCATCCTTGATATTCTTGTGACGGAACTCGACAGCAGGTATCGACTTCTATCGAGGTTACCTGCAAAACAAGTTCTGTAGTTAAGTCCGTAAGGACAGAAAAGAACAAAGTAATTCACTAAGAATCTTTAGTTTAAGACAAGTATCAGATTCCTGTAGTGGTTATAAAGCAAACCATGAGAGGAAATACTTTAAATTGAATACTCTTAACGCTTTTTGTAAACGCCGAGATATTCAAAGATATAAAAGCATTAAATAAGTTTCTAAAATCGAGAACATAGGTAGACAATGCTTAAGAAGTGTTTACAAATGTTGCAACAACTTGGAAAAAAGGGTAATTCTGTTCGACAAAAGAATGAATTCTATTTGAGAATAGAATACCACCAGGCCTGCTATTAATCAGAATCAGAGATAAGACTTCGATAATTTACCTTCTCTGATGTAGATGGCCTGTATAGAGCGCCCTGTCAGTAGGAAGATATGACTTCCCTATGAATTAAAAAGGCCTTTCCCAGTAGGGAGCACCGTCTAGGAAAGTATGATTTCCTAAAGAGGTCTCAGTCCTATTGATGGTAAGTGTTTCTGACACCACACTGAAAAGGAAGAACAAGGAAAGTGTCTCTGACACATTTTACTAGTATGTTAAAAGTATGTGTCAGAAGTGGGATCTGAAACCACGTGTAAGGTCGTGGACCAGAACACTCGTTTATGAAGGTATAACCTTGAGTCTGGCGCATTAGACCATTCGGCCCTCCTGACAGGTAATCCATATGTTTATCTTTATTTCTTAATTGCTATCATATGATTTGATTACCTGTTAGTTCAATGTCATGTTCACATTGTTATGAATATTACAATAAAATATTCTATTCTATTCTATTTAATCTGTGATTATACAACACGTAAGAAATTATAATAACAGATAATTGTGACCCATGACAGAAACTTCCCTTACATGTGAGTACCAACACATAAACCTAAGTCCTCTTCCCATACCATAGAAAGAAGTCTTATTTAGCTTCCCTCCAGACAACTAGTCTGGATTTTATACTAGCAGAGACCTTCAGAAGAGACTATATCCTTCGTTAGGTGGCCCTAACCATAACAACGGTATTGAATACAGTTTTAAGAATACCGTAAGAATACCCTT
This sequence comes from Cyrtodaria siliqua, assembly GCA_037043455.1. Lineage (NCBI taxonomy): Eukaryota > Metazoa > Mollusca > Bivalvia > Adapedonta > Hiatellidae > Cyrtodaria > Cyrtodaria siliqua. The sequence goes on from JAWPHD010003403.1 coordinate 162,705, forward strand.
TCGGCCCTAGGCCGTGCTTAAAAGCATAAATTTCAGCTGAGGAAGTATTACCTGAGCTGTCTCTAGACAGGTGACGGTTGCTCCTAGACCGCCCTCTGTGTGTTGACTCTCTGAAAGGTGACCTGGAGGAGTGAATGGAATCTGTTCTGAGGACCTTCAGATTACCCATGAGGCAGAGAGTTTGTAGTCGGCGTGACCCCCGCACTACCTGGTAGCTTGAGCAGGAGTGGGTGGGGTACGGGACTTTCTTTAGTGAGCGCAAGATAGTCGACGTCGTTCATTGACTGAGCTAAGCGGGCTATTTGGTTGTCTCCAAGCGAATGCGACCACTCCAACAGTGTACCCACGAGGTAGAGAGTTATCTGAGTCACCATGGTCCCCCGGACAGGAGTGGGTGGGGTATGGGACTGCATATGGCTGGGTTGGGGGACATCACCGATAGAAGGTCAGGACTTCGTACGGGTGATGTTTCCAATCCCTGGGAGTCCGGACGGGCCGTAGTGGGCTAGGGCCCGACTCCCCATTGATGTTTCCTTCACAGGAGTGGGTGGGGAATGGGACTGCATATGGCTGGGTTGGGGGACATCACCGATAGAAGGTCAGGACTTCGTACGGGTGATGTTTCCAATCCCTGGGAGTCCGGACGGGCCGTAGTGGGCTAGGGCCCGACTCCCAATTAGACTAAGGTCCCACTCCCCATTGCTGTTACTGAAATATAGAAAATAACAGCAGAAGGTGTTCTAAAAGCACCAACTGTGATTATATAACAAACAACACGAACCCAATAATATAAGAAAACTATTTACTGGAGTGTTGACACGAGTAGGAGGGGTGTCTACGTTCCGGTGTCAAATTCAAAACTTCTAATAGAAGTTAAAAGCTATTTTTCGACAGAATTTACAAATGTTGGTAAACCGGAAGTAGAAAGCATATGGTTGTTTACGAATTGCGGTCTGAATTAACTGCGTAAACAACAAAAGCCGGTGTAAAAACACCAATTACGATCATAAACTCGTAAGAAAATAACATATGGGAAGTAAAATTAAAGTAATAAAACAATTAAAACCATTTGTTACGATGGAAAAAGACAAATATTTTGAGACCGTCGATTTATCGCGTTCTTTACCGATGACGCCACGACGGAAAGAGGAAGTAACTCTGTGTGACTCTTGCTTGTACGGGTGTATTTGGCGGCGCCCTTGGTGCCGGGAGTCCCGGGAAGGGTATTTGGGGAAGTTTTTCCGTTCGTGGATTAAGGCAAGTTGAGTATCTTGCAATTGTAATGTTGTCGTAAGCTATCTATAGACCAATCTCCACTGATTGTTGATCCATTACATGTCTTATCATCTCGATCGGATTTCTTTTTCCAAATAATATTTCAATGTCATGTTATTTATATATTAATGTACAAACAGATCCCTAAAAACAGTATCCTTTCATCATGTCATGCCATGATATCAAATATTTTTACAGGTAAAATGAAAAACCAGTTTATAAAATCCTGTTTAAAAGGCTTGACTTTAGCGTTACATCCCGCCTTTTTGTTCGGTTGAAAGAGATTTTTAAACCAAACAATTACATAACAATTTAATACGCTCTTAGTCAAATGTCAAGTATTAAGAGGTTATTTCAGTGGATAAAATAAATCATAAAGTGTAACAAATTTGCGTTGCTAAATTAAACACGAATAGCAATAATAGAGAGCTCATTTTCCGGGTGTCGGAGAAAATCCGCCAGCTTAAATTCATAATGAGACGGCACATGTGCGAGTTCATCGGCTCAACAAGGCGGCAAATTGAGAAGTAATCTGCTATGAGAGAGAGACACTTACAGCAGACGTATCTGCAAAAATGCTTATTCAAATATATCATATGGAGTAGTATTACAATTCTAGGAGATTTGGTATAAGAGTTGAAAAAAACTTTAAACCCACAAAGCTATGTATTGCTTCAGGATAATAAAAACAGACAGAGAATAACTTTCCGTTTCGTTTCGCATAATGTTTTACAGGTGTTTGTTTTGTTTGTCTGATTAGCAAGTTGCAGATGGTAGGAACAATAAAATGAACTGTGTTCATAGCTTTCGGAGAAAAAATGGTCTGAGTGTGGAAAAAAGACAATTTGAAAGTCTACTGATGTGTTTTTCAGGTGGTTATGTGTTCATTATTACCCTGTATTTGACTTCAAATAGCTGTGAAAGCTGTAAACCAAACAAGAGTAGCCGTTTATCTCTATACAGTTATTATAAAAAAGGGTATTTTAGTGCTGGAAATTGCTCTGAACCAAGTGACAATATAAAATACAAAAACAACATAAATTTACATATAATGTGTGTGTTTTGTTATTTTTTTCCTCTGAATTAGGCAACCTTAATATGCAGTTATCGTTCTGGTCATGAATGTTACTATTTACTTATAGAAAGGTCAGGAAGTGCAGAATTATCTCCACATTTCCCATGCATTCTGTGCTAACAAATTGGCCAATCAAACCCAGTTTTACAAAATGTCACATGGTGGAATCAGCAGAGGGTCTTCAGTTTAAATTAATTCAATTAGCCAATCAAATTCATTCTGGTTGTATGCATCTGTCAATCATTCTGTCGAATGAAATGTAATGAGAGGAATTTTGTTTCATGATTATGATAAATATGTGAAAAGAATGCATTTGCATCTGAAATAATATTACATTTTATAATAAGATGAGCCATTAAACATAATACACAGCTGGAGTTGACATTGCAAAGACGGAATGAATGAATGAATGAATGGTGTTTTACGGCACTTCGACACATAAATAGGTCCTATTGTGCACAAAAACTGATGAAAGATGAATTGAACTGAATTGGGGTTTTAAGGCGCATCAACACATGAAAGGTTATATGGCGCCTAACAGAAATGAACATGCCAGGCTCATCCTCCATGTACATCGAGATAAAATATGGAGAACGGGCCTAGAACCTTCTCACCCTGAACTGCAGAGTTGCTAAAAATTCTACTGTAGACACTCCATTTACGCTGGAGCCACGTTATAGTTTTTCTGCCACTGCTCTAGTGATATGAGCGAGATGGCACCTGAAACAATGCAGGGGTCATGATGAAGACCTTTAATGAGATGAACAAAAAATTATAAAATGAACATGAATTTGAGGGGGTTCTACCCCTCTGCCTTCCCCTCCAAAGGGATCTGCAGTGGCCCTATTCTTTGCCTCATAACCAAATGGGGCCCCCGGAACCACACGGGGCAATGAAAGATGCAGAAATGAAGTAGTAATTAAAAATTCATGTAAATATATAAAGATAAAACTATTTACAAATAAGGGATGATTTGGTAGTAATATAAACTAATAAATAAACAAATGCCCATCAACGGGTATAATTATAAGGATTTATATAGTCAGATTTCTTTCAGGAAATCTAAAACTAGACTTAAATCTATAGTATCAAATAACACGGTTAGTATTAACATTGTAGTACCTTTGACGAATAGGATCGAAGTCTACACATTCCAACAAGATGTGTTTGACCGCTAACGGTGGAAAGTAGGGTATACATTGGATTTTTTGACACTGTGCTCTTTCTATTAAATGATTCATGTTTAAATTAATCAAAATTGCAGTATAAACAGGACTTCAAAGCCTCTAAATTAAAAATATGTTCAGGCCAATCTGAAACAGGTAATATATTTCAGACCCCTTTCCTCCTTCTTCAAAGAAAGTCCGGCTTCCAGCCCCTACGTGACCCTACAGCAAGTGCAACAAAACTCTACAAGGTGTGCAAGTTCTTGTCATCTTCAAATTACCTGATTTTAATTGGCACACAAATGACAAGTAATTTGCACCAATCATAATGCTCGACCCTGAGGTCAAACAACCTTTTGTAGCACCTTTCTGTACATCTTCAAAATGAAGATATAAAAACAGAATACTCTCAGAACATCATCAAATGGAGATTGGACATTTCTTGGCCTCTGGAGATCTTTAGATTTAATGGAGTAGAAAATCACTGACATCTTGCAGATTACCACTACCAATGTTTGAAATGTGAAAGACTTCAAAGTCAATATTTTGATGGGTTAATTGGAAGCAATTATACACTAAGCAGGGGATTTGTCATAAGAAACTTGTTAACTTTGAATAAGGGTCAACAAAGGTCAAGTGGCCCAGCTTCACTGGGGCAGTTTGCAAACTGGTTTAGCTAATCTATAGTGTATAGCTTTATTTTTACAATTAATGAAAATAGAAGAAATAGAGTACAACAAGCAAGTTAAAGAGACACAGCAATCTTGAAGTGATTATCAAGCATTGAAATTAGCATCTTGATTTATTTAACCAGTATCACTTTGAGTTGAACAAGCTCAGCAGCTTGCATAAAATTAAATACAATTTTGAGTTTCTTTTTTCCCTCCCCCGTCTTATACTACCATAGGTTTAAAAATATTATTGATGCAACATAATCAACAGTTAATAAAAAAGCAAACACTATTTGCTTTAAACTATTCTTGCAATTAATATTAATGATTGAACAAAAGTTATATAGAAAACAGTAATGGGACACCGCAAGTTTTTAAAAAATTCAAGACTGCCTTGTTCCCTTTAACATCCAAACCAAAGTATGTTTGCTCCAAACTTACAGCATTTATTTTTTCAACTAAAATACTGCCGGTTTGGATCACACTAATTAAACAAAATGCATATGTTAAATAATTCATTAAAATTTTAGGCCTAATAACCATGAAACATAATATAGAAAGTCATAAAAGGAAAAAAATCAAACCAAAACACAGATAGATTGATTCAAGAAAACTTCAGCTTGTAATACAATATGATGTTCTTGGGCAAGACACTTTCCCCTTAGCCTCGTTCGTCGGATGGGGACATAAACCGGGCGGTCCCGTGTATCGGTCTATCCTCCGAGCATGTTAAAGAACCATAAGAATCTATTCGATAATAAGAGTAGGGCACGGTTCCCGGATTCCTATGTATCCTTCCCCTCTCTCTGGGGTGGCTATAGATAACCTATACTGTGTTGATGAGCCGTTAAACAACATTCAATTCAATTCAATACAATATGAGAACCATCATTGCCCTAAAGCTGCAAAAGTGTGAGCTGTGAAATCAATCGAAATGACCATTGTCCTGCAGTTGTCTCTTGCATGTTGACCAATGGCCAGTTGTCTCCTGCCTGTCACGTTAGATAACAAGTTGTTACCCAGTCATCACTTGCCATGTCCAACAGATGACCAGATCAAAGATGGAGAGTGCAGACAAATTGTAGGAAGGTGTTTTCACAACTCTGACAGATGAAGATGTCAGGGTGCTCCCGTAAACTGCTTCCACTCCATTAGTCACTATGCAAGAGGAACTGCATGATATATCAAAGCTTTCAAACAATTCAGCCAAATTGCATTAACTGGAAAATGAAGCATTTCTTGGTATTTAACATTTGTAATTTTGAGAATTTTAAAGATTTACAAAGCAATTGAACTCCTAGACAGTTTCAGTTTTCAGAAAATAAAATGAGTTGCCAAGGTCAAAATCTATAAGCATCTCCTGATAATGAAGAGATTGAGACTGCACGGTATATATGCATGGGTAAAAAACACTTGAATTACAGTCCCACCATGGCCGGTTCAATCCAAGCTATGGTCGTATCTTTGCTTTGTGAGAAAACCTGATTTACGCCATTTTTGTGCTGGAGAAAAAACACCGGGTTTTCATGGTAGAACCAGTACTGTACACCTCCAGCCATCTGTAAGAATCACTTACAAGTTGAGCTCCCAGTGGGATTCGAACCAGCAGTAACAGGTGAGAGACGAGAAGGTTTACACTGCAATGTCGTTAATCCCTCGGCTATTGAGATGCATTGATAGAAATATGAACGAGGACGTTCGAAGACAAAATAAGGTCAATGCGGCATCCAAGATGGCCACCATTACTAAAATTAGCCCAAACTACATATAGGAACTTTTTTTTTCAATTGAGACCTAAAGACTGGTGAAGCTATAAATAACATCTCAGGATTGAAGAACCCTTCTTTAATCCTTATTAAATAACTTAGAACAACAGATGTATCATGTTATTATAAATCAGGTCAACTTTTATCCAATGACCCCAAATCAACCATTTATCCAACTCTCCAAAATCTGTTGCAAATATTTATTTTGATAGTTTTCTCATCAATTTTCACCAATAGCATCAATTTAGAAAATAATATATGGCTTTTATCAATCACACTGACCCCTGACTATATATCACCTCACCCATTCTGTCACTCAGCTTCCGTCTGCTTTATCTAACTCATTCGTTTCCATGTAAATAGACCTTAACCTGCCATCTTTGTTTGTACTGGAGTGATGAAACATGTTGCAAGAAAGCCCCTTATTTTCAGGCTTGGTAATTAAATCTTAATTGGTGCAATTTTATGCATGTCTGGTACCTGAGCTGCACACGCACCTACACCTACATCACGTCAGCATGTTATTAACTGTCAGTGGTGTTGTTTTTTTTAAACCGAAGTGCAACTTGCTTTTTTTCTTGCAAACATCAGGTCAGAGTATTACCTGTCAGAAGGTTTTCAAAGCACTGTGGGACTTTACTTCTTCTTTTTCTTCTTGATAATTAATATGACGCATGCACCTTTTAAAATCTGACATACCGTTATTAATAGTGAACAAGACTGAACCAAGGGCATTTTGTCTATTTGCCATTTTTGACTGGGTTGAGCTAATTTGATTTTTTTTAATATAATGGTTATAGCTCTGTAAAATGTTATTATTTGTCTGCTCTGTCCTTACTTGGTGGTCGCTTTTTATGACCGGTACAGTGCACGCTGCAAGCAGTGTTGAAGCAAGATGCAAGTTTGTGCCGTTCACTTGATCAATTGGGCAACCCAGGTGCCTCAATCACACAACAGCTTGACCATCTCATTGCTAATCTGACAAGTCATGTGAGCCAGTCGCCAGGAGTATGGTGGTCTGCCAGTACCATTAGATAGACCTTGGTTTATCAGGGCATCAATCCTTATCTGCCACCAACTGACAACTTCAATATGCCCCAACCAAGATAGCCTGGCTAGTGTATTAATTGGATGAGACAAAATAGAACCAAATCCCAATTTATCAGTAGTTAAGGAGCAGCAGTAGCTCTTTCTGTCTCAGAAAGGTCAGCTATTTGAGTAATTTAGCAAATATCAAAAATAAGGCTGCCGCCCCTTGGAGTATCCCTGTAAACATAAATAATTTACTGGTTTTAATTCATTAGATTAAGGGTTACAGATAATGTATAAAACCAGTAAGTATGTTTAAGAAATAGAACATCGTTTACTGTGAATTATCATTTAATATATCACGGTTTGGAGTTCCCGAAGGGCGAGTGAAATTATTGTTTACAATTGAACGACAAACCGTGATATATTATAGATAATTCACCGTAAACGATGTTCTATTTCTATTTCTATTCTAATACCCCTAAAATGTGAAAATAACGCACACATCTGAAATTGTTCGCATTGCTTTGCTTATTCTCCTAACGTAGCATACGTTACAATGCACAATGCGCAATGCGCAATGCTTATTCTCCGAACGTCGCAAAAATTACTGTGATATATCGTTCAATATAACGAGATATTTTAGACTGGGCTATATAGTACGGGTGTATTAGAATATGTTTTATAAGTGGCACTGATTAAATTATCTTAGTAACCATATGGTCATGTTGGTGTATATGGAAATTTCATTAAAATATTGAGAAGTATTTTTACTTGGGCGTTTAAAGGGACACTGTCTGTAAGTAAGCAGATATTGAGCATAACCAAATAACCTGACTTTTATTCAGTGAAATGTATACATGAAAACATGAGCATAGACCCTAAGAAGTCTGTATTACTTCATTCGTGAGTTTGAAAAAAATAAGTTTTTAATTATTATTTGTAAATAAAGTGGGACCCACCATATTTACCTTTTCTGCGATCACGTGACTTCCATTAGCGCATTAGGTTTTCACCATAGTATGTATTGCGAAATATGTATAGCCCGGTTAGCTCAGGTTGGAGCGTTCACGCTCACTATTATTACCGCGAGTGAAATTTTAGTTTGGGCTGCGAGTTCAAACGCCCGAAGCGGTTATTCTTTTTTTTGTACCGTGATTGAATTCCGTCAAACAATCTTGCTTTTAATTAGTAAATATTCAATAATGATTAGTGTGTAATGTTTGCGAGCATAATTAGTGTGTGTTTTATAAGCTAATAGTTACGGACAGTGTCCCTTAAATGATAAATTTTCAAATATGTGTAATCTTGTGGGGTAATGTGTCTCTTCTTGAAATCGTCTATTAAAATGCTTAATGCCGATATATTTCTAATATTATGATTTGCCAAATGGTGTTTAACGTCATTTTCTAGCACATTTTAGGCTATATATGACGATTTCAAGTGGTGGAGGCAGACCACCCACTCATTCCAGGGTAGAACCTATAGTGTATGTGGGTGTGAGTAGTTCTAAGGTCCGTTTAACCAATAGGCACAATAGAGTGACTTGACTGTGTTATGGATAACTCCTGACATCTGTAAGAAACAACACTTTGTCACAAGTGGCGTTCCCAGTAAGATTCGAAACCTGCAGAGGTGAGAGGAGAGAAGATTTCAAATGCAGCGTCTTTACTCTATCGTCTTTATCGACCATGGATGATTGAAATATTTAGTGCAAGTAGTTGTATTTTGTTTAAAAGAAGTATAAGGTATGTATTGAAAACCAACGAAGCAACACTTAAAAAACACCAAATCATTTTCATACCTTCCTATTATACCACCCTTAGAGACCTTGCTCATTGACATAACTCATGTCTGGAAATCTATAGATCCATTGAGTAGTAATTTCGATAAACAAATTACCTCCCTTTATCATTTTCTCTCCCAGAATGATTTGTTGCCATGGAAACCAAAAAGCTTTCTAAATGGAATCCTTACACAAAATAGCTGTAAATTTTGACTTTCTATGCTTCAATAATGTACATTTAACATTGACATATTGCCACCTTAATGGAGCTTGAATAATGATGTGAACACAGGAGCAGCAATTATAACAAAAGCACTCTCGTTTCCATCCTGCGAATACCTGCTAATTATCATTACACCATAACAGTATCCGCAATAGAGAAAAGAGAATAAAATACTCTAAAAATAACCATTATTTTTCCAGAAAGCTTCATGCAAGCTCGACCTTTATGTATGCTAATTTGATGCTATGCCATTCATTTGCTGAGATACTGAGATACTGAGATACTGAGGTACTGAGAAATAGTTTTTATATCATTTGCAGTGCAGTACGTTCTATAATTACAGAACCATGACACCTACAATAAGAAATACAACGTAAGCTTAGGTGGTGGTTGTAATAATAATAATAATAATAATAATAATAATAATAAAAATATAACAATAATAATAATAATAACAACAAACAACAACAACTATACTTCTACCAATACTACTACTACACTACTACTACTACTACTACTACTACTACTACTACTACTAAAAATATTAATGATAATACATGTATATTATTTTTAATAACAATAATAATTATTATTATTATTTATTTTTAATAATAACAATAATTATAATTAAAAAATAAATAAAAAATAATAATCCTATTAAACCTTAATTTTAAGCAGATGAAGAAGATCGATACAAATGCTCCTTTACAACAAGACACGTGCCGCACGAGTATAGAGACCTTTCCCTACATAATGTGCCTGTAACTAAGTCCACTCCCTACTGAACTTTGTAATTTTTGAAGTTAAAGACCACTCAGTCACAGAGCACAAGGACTCTAGATCTGAGCCCACTGTCTACTGAACTTTGTAATTTTTGAATGGAGTGCCACACCTTAGACCACTCAGTCACAGAGTACAAGGACTCTAGATCTGAGCCCACTGTCTGCTGAACTTTGTAATATTTGAATGGAGTGCCACACCTTAGACCACTCAGTCACAGAGCACAAGGACACTAGATCTGAGCCCACTGTCTACTGAACTTTGTAATTTTTGTAATTTTTGAATGGAGTGCCAGTGTCACCTTAGACCACTCAGTCACAGAGCACAAGGACTCTAGATCTGAGCCCACTGTCTACTGAACTTTGGAGTCATCATAAATGGAACACCTCACCTTACACCCCTCAGTCACATAGCATGCGGACTCTAGATCTGACCCCACTCTCTATCAGGCTTTTTAAACTTGAGGCCAGGAATGGAGTGCCACACCTTACACGACTCAGACACATAGCATGAGGATTCTAAACCTGATGCCACTCTCTATCAGGCATTGCAGTTTTGAAGCCAAGAATGGAGTGCCTCATCTTTAATACACCATTCAGTCACACAGAGGCTCTTAACAGTTCTGTATGTCTTTCATACGGGCGACCAAATTGGGAGAAATTACTACAATAGATATCTGCATTATCATTGATTTATCGGTGAGTGTATGACCACTTCACCAAAACGCAATTATGGTCAATTTCCTGGGCATGTGTATACCGCAGTATATGGCAGTGTATCCGACCTGAAAACTTATTGATTCCAGCCATCGGATGTGTCATCACCACCGGCAACTAGATACAGCAGCAGGGTGTGGGAAATGTCTGATTATTGGAACAGCTCAGCTGCTGTTAGGTCTATTACGTTTTTTAGTTTTATGATTCTATGCTCAAATTTGGAAAAAAATAAAAAATAATAATGTGTGTTGACCAAAAAATATTGTCTCCAATGTAAAATGTTCAAATTTTAAACTCACCAAAAGCAGGGAGTAAGTATACTTACTCCCTGCCAAAAGCAACTACATTTCTTAATCTATATTACTATTATGATTATATCTGAGATTTTTTGCAAATGAAAAACATTTTCGTTTTTTGCTTTTCATTTTTTGCCCTAGCTCTTTCTACCCTAAATTTTGGCGAAAAACTATTGGTAAACAATTAAAATAATAATATTAATTAGATGGTAATTGGTAATAATTTCACATGTTTACCGTAAATCATTTTTATTTATTTCTGTCAACCTGCAAGCTGGATGGATTTCTGGTAACTTATCAGCAAAAAATTTGCTTTACTATTAAAAGGTCAAAATCTGCAAAACAAATATCTGTATATGAAGAAAAACCTTCAAAATTATATAAGACAGATGATCTTACACGAGTAATTATTTATTTTTTAATTAATTAAACAAGCTGCCCCATCATCATATCAATTACGTGGTCCCGCCTTAATTCCATTAAGAGATGGGAAAGCATAATTAGCAGTATTTTATAACGGATATTTCAACAATAAAACTCGTTTTAAAATGGTGCATTTTTACCATTCCAAGGGGCATAACTCTGGAAATACTCGGGCAATAGGGCCGAAAATCGAAGTTGAGTGTGACATTGCGCAATATACAATTTGACCAAGTTTGGAGAAGATTGAATAACAATTACCCATGTTAAAGTGCAGACAACATTAATTTCATGATTTTTTTACTATTCCAAGGGTTGTAACTCTGAAACTACTGGGGCGATGGGTCCAATTATTGAATTTGGCCGAGACATTTCGCCCATATACTAATATTTGACCAAGTTTGGAAAAGCTTCGATAACAATTAGCTAAGTCAGAGTGCGAACATCGTTTTTTTTCGCAAGGACGCACAAACGGACGGACGGACAGTGGTAACACTATATGCCCCTTCACCATTCTTTTATTGGAGGGGGCATAAAAATGTGGTAACCTGTTTAAAATTACCTTTTAAATGTTTTAATTTATTTTAAGCCGAAATAAAGGTTTTATTTTATACCCCAGTCAACCCCGTTTTCGCTTCTTGGAGAAGGGGGTTGGTTGGTGTATGGAAGTTAATAATCGGACCACGTAATGAGCGAGTTATAAGAGATTGTATTTATCACAAAACTTGTTACGTTGCATAACGTCCAAAGTGTGCCTTAACGGGATGTCATTGACGTTATACCACTAGTGTAAACTTGTACATTTTGCACTCCCAGGCCGTAGGTTAGGCCAAAAATAAAATTATGTTTGTTTCCCCTTCCCGACCCATGCAAAAAAGGGTTGGGTAGGTAGGTAGGTAAAATATTTTTTTTATTTCATTTCTTTTATTTGAGATCAAAACTGGAATACATGCTACCTATAAGACACATTTAAGACAAAAAAAAAAAAAAAAAAAAAAAAAAAAAAAAAAAAAAAAGTGTCGAAAAAATAATTTGGGTCGCGGCAATTTCGGTAGGTCGGTCGGGAAGGGGAAACAAACATAATTTTATTTTTGGCCTTATGTGAAAATATGGATTTTGATATAACATTTTGGTCACAGCTAGGTCTTCATTTTATCCTGTCTTGTTTAGGATCATGAATATAATACCTGGATGAAGATTATCCCAACAGATAAATGTCCCCCATCCTATAGGTGTTTATTGCATTTAAACAGGATGCAATAGAGGTTTTGAAATGCAAAACCAACTTTATTTTAATCCTGTGAGTCAGACGTTTATTAAACTGATATGTAGATACTGTCAGGTAAGTAAAATAAAACACGGTGTCACAAATACCTGACTGACACTATCACTAATCCAGAACAGTGTCGTTTCTTTTTTAACTGACAGTTCTAACTGCAGGCAACTTAAATTGTCCTACAACTACTACCAAACATTTCAAGACAGATTTTGTACTAGTTTACAAGTTAAAACAGGCCTTATAATAGCAAGATCTTTCATTTTGCCTTTGCAAATCCCTCCCCACTCCCACACCTCACCTCATTAAAGGCAGCCTTAGTCATTACCAACCCATGATGCATCAGGAACTATTTCCTACAGATAGTCCAGTAGAGATGGTGTGATTCTCGAGCCAGACCGTACCAATAATCCGCAGCATGTCTCCAAGGTGATAGAACAATTAATGTAGATATGGAAAGCTGCATTGTATCTTCTTTAATGTCTTTTTATGCAACAATAATGGAATCAGAAATCAAGGTGACGATCTAAAAAGAGTCTTATCGAACATTTTGTCAGACAGAATGTCATGTCGACAAAGTCGTCATTTTACAAATCTTTTAGTAACAATGATTTAATATATCTATCCAATCGTCTGAGAGCTTTAAAGTACCCTTCAGTTCTAGCCACACTTCACCCTCCTCCCAGAAATTGCCTTTTTCAAGGAACACGACTCTTCCTTAGTCTCTAGCCGATGACGTGCAGTCTGCAGCGATGATGTGCCATGACCACTACTTTACCTAAATGGATTAATATTCAAGAAAAATAGCAAACTCAGGTCGCAGACGCATAGAAATTGTATTTTTAATCCAAACAGCAGACGTAAATTTCTAATTTGAATAAGTCTGGGATGTAGTATCTACAAATGCTAATTCCTTTAATGGGTTTGTTGGCAAAACAGTGGAATAATGAGAGTTTTTGAGACTCAATGATTGAACGTATAAAGACTTCCGTAGTTTACTCCAATTCGTTAATAATAGCCCATAATTCAAGAGGCTTAACATGAAAAACAACCCTATCGAAAGTTTTGGGACAAAAACACGGCATTTCTCATTTAGCTTTGTATATCGCTGATTTCTTCTAACGCAAACAATTGGCAATATGTCTGTTTACATAGTGAAGCGCAGCAGAGATTTTTTTTTTTAAAACACAATAATAAGTGGATTATTGAAGAACAACAAAGTGGATTTATGATCCGAACTATATTTAAATATTAAGATAAATATCAACTTATATACTTATACGGTGATAAACAAAGTCATTAAATTAATGTTATCTGATGGATACAATTGACTGACATTTATCCTGGGTCATTAATTTTTATGATTTTTTAAACATTTAATTTGTCGATTAATATCTCATCGCATATGAAGTAGTTTAAGTGAAAAAAAAAGAAAACAACTTTACGTTTTTTTTTCTTTACAGATGGTCTCATTTAAAAATCGGTAATAGCTTTTCTTAATATGTTTTGATATATCATGACTTTATCTGGGGATTGTCTTTTAAAGAAGAGATCAAGATTTCTAGACAATAAGACAGATGTTGTAAATGTCAGATTGGTATATTGATATCTTACGACAACATTACAAATGCAATTACTCAACTTGCTCTAATCCACGAGTGGAAAAAACTTCCCCAAATTCCCTTCCCGGGACCACGGCCGACAAGGGAGCCGCTAATTGGTTACCCATTAACCTCCAGAATCAGAACGAGGCTTACTTCCTATTTTCCACTCGTGCCGATTCCAAATGGATGGTAGGTAAATCGAGTGTCTCAAAGTTTGCTTTTCTCCACTTGTGTTGTGTTTATTAGTTTTATTTTTGTATTTTTATATAGTTTTACATATTTCCTATAATAACAGTTCGTGTTTATTACACGTTTCTGTCTTTCTCCTATAATAACAGTTCGTGTTTATTACACGTTTCTGTCTTTCTCTTTCTATATTTTAGCGTGTAATGTCAGATGCGAACACGCTACTGCTGGTTGGGGAGTCGGGCCCTAGTCATACTACGGCCCCTCCGGACTCACAAGGCAACCCAACCAAGCAGAAAGTATCCGGCGAGATACTTCCTACAGTTGGAAAGGTTACCCGTACGAAGTTTCGATCTTCTATCGGTGATGTCTCCCAACCCGGCGAGATACTTCCTACAGTTGGAAAGGTCACCCGTACGAAGTTTCGATCTTCTATCGGTGATGTCTCCCAACCCAGCCATACGGAGTACCATACCCCACCCACTCCTGTTCACAGTAACAGACTGGCAGTCAGTCCGGGGGTCCATGGTTACTCAGATAACTCTCTGCCTCGTGGGTACACTGTCGGGCTGCACAACAGTTCTAAATACTCGGCCTCCAGGTCACCCTCCAGAGAGTCGAGACGCAGTGGCCGGTCTAAGAGCAACCGTCATCGGTTGAGTGACATCTCAAGCTCAGGTAATTCTTCTGTTTCAAAAAGTGAATTTTCTGGCTTCTCTAACTCGACCGAACGCCATAGGGGTAGGTCTCCCTACCGGCGTCATAGACACCGGAAGTCCGATAGTCGTTCTCATGGACGACATCATTCTCATAGACGACATCATTCTCATAGACGACATCGTCTTTCTTCCCGTGAACTGGACAACCTCAGGTCACTTTTGAGCTCTCCGGTTTCGCATTCTAAGAGATCCAGGAGCCGCTCTAGGTCTCATTCTAGAGTGGCTACCAAACGGGCTAGACGTTCCCGTTCTAGGGTATCACACCACAGAAGGGATCATTCCCTTAGTAAGTCAGCGTCCGTCGTGGACATATCCCGGGGTAATTCTCCCTCTGGTGCTAGCGTGCTTCAGGATCCACCCCATCCCCCCCTACCTGAGGAGCAGGTTTGTTCGGGGGTTTTATTGGATCCTACCACAGGCTTGTTTAACACGGGACAGAGTGTGGCTTCTGAGCATCCCGATGACTTTTTTCAGGAAGTACCTCCTGTTGATGCAGTTTGGCCTTCCTTTTCTGAACTAATTGGTCTTCTTAAGGCTAGGTTGGGCCCCTCAGTTTGTCCTCCTGTAGTTGCACCTGTCGAATCCTTGGCTGGTACTTCTGCTATGGATTATTTTGATGTACAACCTAACCTTTCTAAACCTGATATTACCTTACCTCAGAGCAAACAGGTTTCTTCCCTACTTTCGACTATTTCTGCAGAAGTGAGAGGCTCGGAAATAGTACCTGGGTCACCACTCCCTCAGTATCCTAAGGCTCTTCCAAAGAATAGGTACTTTACAGGTCAAAAACATTGGCTTGCTAACCGTAAGTTCTATGTACCCCAGGATCCTGTTCTTCCCTTGGATCCTCCCTTGGTAGATTACTCCATTCAGGACATTCTACAACCTCGGACTAGCCTTCCTTCTACTACCTCCATCCCTTTGACAGATGTGGTTACTTGGGACCGCTGGGCACGTTCGGGTGTACAGATCAGTTCCCATACTGATTTGTTTCTGTGTGGTATCCTCTCGATTTTAAGAGACCCCTCTCCTTCACACGAGGACCTTATTGAGCTCCAGCGGTACATCCTATCTACCGCTAGAGCTAACATTGACTCTATGGATGTTTTCCTCAGAATGTCAGAAAGTTTTAGCCTCGTGAGAAGAGATGCTATTCTCAACCGCTCGGTCCTTAACGAGCAGTTGAATTCTAGTCTTAGGGTGCAGCCTATTAATTCTCGCACACTGTTTGGTCCCTCCTTTCCGGAAGTAGTCTCTCATCATAAAGAAGAGGTCAAATATTCTTCCTTCCAGAGGGTTGCGCTTTCTTCTGTTCGCCCTTCTAGACATCCTCTCAGGTATCCCCCTAGGACCCCTCAAGCTACTGTAAGTAGGGCTCCTATCGCTACTCCAGCACCCTATCGTCCACAAGCTGTGGATTCAAGGGTTCAACCTAAGTGGGTTCCTCCCCCTAAGATTGAGTATAGGAAACAGTCAGGGAATCGTAGTAGGGGTAAGGGTAAAGTATGGGGAAGGGGAAGGGGAAGGGGCTCTCGGCCCTCTGCCCCATAGGGATGCCCGCTCCGGATTTCCCCAGGTTATTTCCGGTTCGGGTCTTCCCTTAGACATAAGGATTCCCAAACCGGAAATACCTACAGGCGGCAGGCTTTCTGCCTTCAGCCATGCCTGGGAAAATATAGCAGATCCTTGGTCACTCTCAGTGGTCCGGGGCGGGTATCTCATTCCTTTTCATGTCCAACCTCCTCTCACACGTCATCCTCCGGCCAGATTCGGTCCTCCACAGGATTCAGAGAAGTTTCTCATCCTGGATCAGGAAATCCAGAATCTCTTGAACTTACAGGCAGTGGAAACGGTTCTTCCCTCCCATTCAAGAAAGGGGTTTTACAGCCGTCTCTTTGTGGTACCCAAACCCTCGGGGGCTTGGAGAACTATCATAGACCTCTCTATACTAAACAAGTTCGTCAAAACCCCACACTTCAAAATGGAAACACTAGCTTCCATTCGGCTAGAACTACAGGAGGGCGACTGGGTTACCTCCCTAGACCTGAAAGATGCTTACTTTCACGTCCTCATCCATCCCTCTTCAAGGAAATACCTTCGGTTTGTCTGGAAGGGGACAACCTATCAGTTTCGAGCTCTACCATTCGGTCTGGCCCCAGCTCCTTATGTGTTCACTCGTCTGATCAAGGTCATTTGCGCCCATGTTCATCGCTTGGGTATTCGACTTCACACTTACCTGGACGATTGGTTACAGCCAGCCCACTCCAGAGATCTGGCTCTGTCGCACTCAAGGCGTCTGCTTTCTATAGTTCTAAATCTAGGTTTTATCCCGAACTGGGAAAAGTCGGATCTAATCCCTTGTCAGTCCTTCATTTTCCTCGGAGCTCGTCTTTCCCTACAAGACTCCCTCGTGGGCCCATCTTTGGACAGAATCCACCACCTACAAGAGTCCCTCAGGGTCCTATTGTTGCAAACATCAGCTTCAGCAAGGGAACTCCATTCCCTTTTGGGTCAGATGGAGTCAATGTCCAAACTTCTCCCACAGGGCAGAGTTCACAAACGCCCTTTACAGTGGGCCTTGAAAGACAGATGGGATCAGGCTACCCAATCCTGGGAATACCAAATCCAGCTAGGCCCTTGGTTCAAGTCGGCAACGCTCCAGTGGTTCGATCCAGTCTTCCTGATGGAAATGGTTTCCCTACACCCTCAAGACCCAGATTTACACCTGTTCACGGACGCCAGCCTTCTTGGCTGGGGAGCCCATTTGGCAGACCTTCAGGCATCGGGCTCCTGGTCCCTTTCCGAAAAGACCTCCCATATCAATCTTTTGGAATTAAAAGCAGTTTTCTTAGCTCTACAGGCTTTTCTGGAGGATATCCGAGGCCACTCAATCATGTTGGCCACAGACAATACCACAGTAGCGGCTTACCTCAACAAGGAGGGGGGATCCCATTCCAGGGATCTCTCAGATTTAGCCATAGAAATCCTCAAGTGGTGTTCCCAGGAAGGAGTCTTCCTGAAAGCACGATTCATCCCAGGGAAACTCAATGTTTTGGCAGATTCTCTATCCCGAAAGAATCAGGTCATTCAAACAGAGTGGAAGCTACACTCTCCAACGTTATCCCAAGTGTTTCGTCTCTGGGACACCCCACATGTGGACCTGTTTGCCACCCGGCTAAACAACCAACTTCCGACGTTCGTCTCCCCAGTTCCAGACCCCTTGGCCTGGGCAGTGGACGCCCTTGCTATACCTTGGCGGGGCCTGTTCGCCTATGCCTTTCCTCCACCTCCTCTCCTGTCCCGAGTACTTCTCAAGGTCCAGCGGGAAGATTGTCTCATCATATTAATAGCCCCACTTTGGACGGGTCATCCATGGTTTACAACTCTCCTATCTCTCATGGTGGCCACACCCCTGAGGTTAGCCCCCAGGCAAGATCTCCTGTGTCAACCTCTGTCACGGCTCCTTCATCCCCGGCCAGAAGTATTCAACCTTCACGCCTTTCTCTTATCCAACGACATCTGCAGGCGGCAGGTTTTTCTGAAAGGGTTGCCCATCGAGTCTGTACCGCTAGAAGGGCCTCCACTAATTCCCTCTACGAGTACAGATGGAAATTCTGGACTGATTGGTGTGTCTCAAGGTCACTGGATCCACTCCATCCCTCTTTGACCTCACTCTCAGATTTCCTTGTATCTTTATTTGAGGACAAATCTCTTTCTCCTTCTTCGGTTAAAGGGTATCGCTCGGCTATTTCTATCACTCTCAAAGAAATTACGGGACATGATTTCTCTGATAGCCCTCTTCTCTCTAACATTATTAAAAGCATAGAGTTAGAGAGACCGGCAGTTACCCATGTTACTCCAAAATGGGACCTTCAGTTGGTTCTCAAGACTATCTCAGGACCTCCTTTCGAACCTCTTGATTCCTGCGGTAGGAAGGAGCTTACTCTCAAGACTATCTTTCTTCTAGCTCTAGCCTCAGGGCGTAGACGGAGTGAGCTCCATGCCTTACTGGGAACTGAAGACTCTGTGTCCTTTTCTACAAACGGGTCTTCAGTTACCTTACATTTCTTCCCAGGGTTTTTAGCTAAGAATCAGCGTCCATCGGTTCCTAGCTTACCACTGGTTATTCCAGCTCTGCCCTCCTCCAGCGATACCAATTCTTCCAACCTCTGCCCAGTCAGGGCCTTAAGAATTTACCTGGAGCGTTCCAGGTCATGGCGACGTGGAAGAAAAAGGCTTTTTCTTCCACATTATCTGCATGCCAGTCGGGAGATCTCTATGGCCTCCATTTCTAGGTGGATTGTTGAGACCATTAAATTGGCCTATGCAGTACAAATGACCGATCTGCCAGATTCTAATCCTACAGCTCATGAAGTCAGAGCCTTGTCCTCGTCCTTAGCATGGTCTAATTCTATTCCCTTAGAGCGTATTCTTAAAGCGTGCTACTGGAATTCAGACAACTCCTTCGTTAGGTTCTATCTTAGGGACTGCTCCCTATTTAATAATGAATTGGCTTCTCTGGGCCCATTGGTTGCGGCCCAGTCAGTCATCGGAGTTTTGCTACCCGAACAGTCAGATGACTAGATCATTACTGTCAGTCACTAACGTCCGGGGTTTCGAACCACATTACTATAAGTATTAGTAACAGATGCATGTGTTGCTAGTACTAGCCTTACCAAATATTGTTACCGTTTATGGCAGGTTATTTTTGCCATATGCATGTTGTTGTTGTTTTTTTTTTGTTTTACCTAT
Source organism: Cyrtodaria siliqua (assembly GCA_037043455.1). Classification (NCBI taxonomy): domain Eukaryota; kingdom Metazoa; phylum Mollusca; class Bivalvia; order Adapedonta; family Hiatellidae; genus Cyrtodaria; species Cyrtodaria siliqua. The sequence goes on from JAWPHD010003403.1 coordinate 182,445, forward strand.
TTTCACACAGTTATATGTTACTTTGTGTTTATAGCTTTATTACATTTACAGTTCTTTATATGAAACTTAAAACTGTTTATGCAAGTATCTAATTGGGATTTATTGATACTGGTTTCTAAAAACAATCGAATTAATACAAGCAATATTCGCCCTTTTTTAGATATGCTTGAAATTGTCGATTTTTCAATGGTGCTGGACTTAATTGTCCTTGACTTACTTGACTTACTTGACAGACGGACTGTTTTACGGTACCAGAGTCTACATGTTATACCTTCGGGTCAGCTACAGGCGTATTATAAGACTCCTTCTGTTTGTGAATTTGACGTATGTGCCACATTCACCATGCTTGTTCGCCTTCGCTTCTTGAAATACATAGGGGTCTCCTCCTACATGTGTATCGACAACCGGGCAGGACCCTAGCATACAGGGGTGAGTGTTAGTTAGTTTTGTGTTTATGTTCTAATCTGCTCTAATTCTTTGATTATAGCAGATTTTGATCATTCCCTGTTGCCTGTTTCAATTTGTTTAAATTCCCTTGATATATTCTAACTTATCATAACGGGCTACTTATTCCACCCCAAATAATTTTGTTAAAGTCGCATTTGTAATGTTGTCGTAAGATATCAATATACCAATATGCTAAATTTAGTTAATTTTAGTATTGGTCTATTATACTTACGACAACATTATACTACCCACCCCTCCTTAATTAGAATTGGCGGAAAATAGGAAGTAAGCCTCGTTCTGATTCTGGAGGTTAATGGGTAACCAATTAGCGGCTCCCTTGTCGGCCGTGGTCCCGGGAAGGGAATTTGGGGAAGTTTTTTCCACTCGTGGATTAGAGCAAGTTGAGTAATTGCATTTGTAATGTTGTCGTAAGTATAATAGACCAATACTAAAATTAACTAAATTTAGCATATTTGGTCTTTGTGTAGTTGTTTTTTTCAGTCAGAAACAATTCAAACATACTTATATTACGCAGTATTAGAGCCATGGACAAGGTCTGTCTATAATATAAGAAAAACAAGGAAATTGTGACCTAAATTGGGATTTCAAATCTGGTTATTTTCTTTTTTAGACTGAACTTTTCTTCCCCCTGAGCAGTGCCAGTTAAAAGACAGTACAGAAATTGAGTTTTTTTTGTCCTTTGTCTGAGCTTACAGCCAGTATTATACTCTATCGCAAATCGTATCAAGTCCTATAATATTTGAATAACTAAGATATGCTCAAACTTTCGAAACTTATAATGATTGATGAATGCGACATCATGATCATTCTTAAAATGAAAAGTCCACCCACAATGCAATATTAGATTTTTATCTTCGACCTTATTAATACTTAATTATGAATATGATCGCAGATATTCACATTTAAACAGCAGCAATTACCCAGTAGTTTATTATCCTGTTTGACTCCTGGCAGGAGGTGTGGAGAATTACGGTAATAAATCTATATAAAATTACTGGGTGTCAGATCTCCTGGATACACAGTCTTACATTTTACTCTTGTTTGGTGTTATTTATGTGTTTCATTTGAGTATGTGAAAATGGTATCCCTGTGAATTTCAAATGCATTCTTAACATAAACGAGCAGGGGTAGATCAAGCCAAATTATTGACCATGAAAAAGAAAAGAAGAAAAAATATAAAATGCATAAAATTTAATGTCTGAATGCAAAACTATGTAAAGACTCCTTAATACTTAAAATAAGCTTAGTAAAGTTTCGCACTCTACAAATTTAGTAACTTATATTCAATGTAGTGTGTGATTTTGTTATTCTGAAATACGGCGAAGAATTAAGAACCTTTTTTTGTCAGGAAACATTTCAGAAGTTGCTCCCCCTACCCAATACTTCAAATTGGATTTGCCCCATCCACCCCTCATATACAAAATGCTCCCACCTTAATTAGGACTCACCAGCATTATTATGAAGTCAAGGTATTTTATTCAGAAGAACAATTTGACTCGTAAAAGCTTGGTGGAAAATTGTTGTAACTACATATAAATAAAGAACAAGATACGGCAGTTTTCTGCCAAGCCCTCGAATTATATAATAAATATATATACTCAGTTGCAAAAGAAAGTGGACACTGAGTTTTGTTTAGATTTAATTGTATAAAGTTTTTTAGAATTTAATTGACAAATTCCAATATGAATATGCCATGTTTGGTACAAAAAAAAATATTATTATATTGCCAATATCATGTTGTCATTTGTTTTTCAATAGGTCGAATCATTAAAGGGACACATGGCAATCTTCAGTTTTATTCATACATTAAATTTGCTCCTTAATTGAATTATCCTGCGTCATTTTGACTTTAAAACTGCTTGCATATGATTAAATAAAAAATTGAGATTTCAATTTTCTTCACTATTTCACCAAATTTTTAAACATATTATTGCTGCACTATAAAAATAGTTTGCTTTGAACTATTCTAACAATTACTATTAATGATTGAACAAATGCAAGTGAAGAGAAAAACTAACGGGACGCAGTGAGTTTTTAAAAAATCAAGATTGCCGTGTGTCCCTTTAAGGGACTGTCACTTGATAAAGAGGATAGGGTGTAAAGCAAACTTTTCGAAGTGTCCAGTTTCTTTTGCAACTGAGTATATAATAATCCGAAAAGTGACAAAACTGGCTGAGAGAAATTTTGGTGTTGTTTTTTTTCTCAAAAAAAGGTCTATACTCCCCATTCCTGGATCTGCCACTGGTATGATACTACAATAACAGCAATGATGAAATTTGAATGTGTGATGTCATATACACAGCGCTTTTGAAATGAAATGATAGAAAATCATCATATATCATAGTAACACAAATGCGTTATAATATTCCCTTCCCCCACATGGATTTCTGACGAAATTTCTTATGCAGGTAGAATGACAATTTGTACAGGTAACTTTAGTTGTCATTGTCAGTATGACTTGACTATAAATTTTACCCCAAATCATCCGGTCATAAATGTGTCACTGATAATACTTAATCATGAATGAAAAAGGACGATTTTATGACCGCGGGTTGACTACCAATATTCTGACCAGTTGGAACATAATAATCAATGTCCACTACCGACCTGTCACGGTTTGACTGGTGATTAGTCGACGTGTCATTAATTGACAATCTCACTTATCATAACTGCTCTTTCATATCAATTAACCTTACAAGTATGTGAATTGGTCAAAATAAACTACTTTTAATATTAAGCCAGTGGTTATAAAAGTTCAACAATTTAAAACTTTGTCCAAAACTTGACTATTTAACAATTGTTTTAATTAACTCCTTTTAATTAAACTAACACTAATTAAGCAATTGTCATAAATGACCTCCCTTTAACTGAACAGATGCTAAACAAGCAGTAGAACAGTTCTCATAAATGACCTCCCTTTAACTGAACAGACGCTAAACAAACAGTAGAACAGTTCTCATAAATGACCTCCCTTTAACTGAACAGACGCTAAACAAACAGTAGAACAATTCTCATAAATGACCTCCCTTTAACTGAACAACGCTAAACAAACAGTAAAACAATTCTCATAAATGACCTCCCTTTAACTGAACAGACACTAAACAAACAGTAGAACAATTCTCATAAATGACCTCCCTTTAACTGAACAGACACCAAACAAACAGTAGAACAATTCTCATAAATTACCTCCCTTTAACTGAACAGACACTAAACAAACAGTAGAACAATTCTCATAAATTACCTCCCTTTAATTAAAACTGACATTCAAACAACTGTCATAAATTACCTCCCTTAAATTGAACTGCCAGTAAACTGACACTAAAACAATTATCTTAAATTACCTCCCTTTAATGCATAGAGGAGATTATAGTGATTGTATTCAATAATATATATATTGTATTATACAAGTATTATATTCATATATAATGAAAGAAAGAAAATATTAACTATGGCAGAGGGACTATAAACATTAGAACACCACCACCACCATTAACTAAAGTTGAAATAAGCTGTTTTAAGAGATAAAGTTTAATATTTGGGAGCTAGGTATTTTCATTTTATTTTTAAAAACAATTTCTTTTTCTCTGATGATTCGAATATGCATTTTTAACGCAGGACATACCGGTACTATTTATATAAGTCGCATGAAAGAAACTATATTTGAACACGGACCTTTTTTTTATTTATTTTTTTATAGCATTCTGCATTTCTTAAGTCAGGATTATATTATCCATATGGGCACATAGGTACACTAAACTACAACGACAGCAAAATATTTGAAGTGACAGTTAGGCCTTTTTAAAGCACACAATCTAAACTTGAAGACTGAGCATTAACATTACGTCTGGAATTTACGACATTTTGTGGATCTTCTATACATAAATACAAACATGATATACGACCATTCTCTAAAATGTCTCTTAACAAATTGCGTACGTCTCTGAAACGCAATGCTGACTTGTAGACATCCTTACGAATTTTCAATATTGTAAATCCCCTATCAGGTCCCATCGTCTTATGTAATTCTGTCTTTATTGGTTGCTGATAGCCGTTGACAATGTTCCGTGCCTCATAAAATGTTTTTTATATCGTATAAGTCAATAAACGACAGTGATGAGAGACCGGATATAAAATATAATATACGATAGCAAATAACATAAAATGAAAAATTATAATGTGATTGATAGTTGTTATCTATATAAGGTTTTGTTCTGCTGTCAATAGAAACCTGAAATCTCATTTTTTGTATCATATACCTTAATTGAATTGAGTTAATTTTTTTTGATATAATATATAATGGAAGATTTTATGTATTTATAAACTGGTAGTGAATAGAAGAACACTGACGATAGCGCACAATCTATAATCAATGCATAGAGACCTGACAATCTAATCAATGCATAGAGACCTGACAATCTATAATCAATGCATAGAGACCTGACAATCTAATCAATGCATAGAGACCTGACAATCTAATTAATGCATAGAGACCTGACAATCTAATTAATGCATAGAGACCTGACAATCTAATTAATGCATAGAGACCTGACAATCTAATCAATGCATAGAGACCTGACAATCTAATCAATGCATAGAGACCTGACAATCTAATTAATGCATAGAGACCTGACAATCTAATTAATGCATATAGACCTGACAATCTAATTAATGCATAGAGACCTGACAATCTAATCAATGCATAGAGACCTGACAATCTAATTAATGCATAGGGACCATAGCGCACAATCTATAATCAATGCATAGAGACCTGACAATCTAATTAATGCATAGAGACCTGACAATCTAATCAATGCATAGAGACCTGACAATCTAATTAATGCATAGGGACCATAGCGCACAATCTATAATCAATGCATAGAGACCTGACAATCTAATTAATGCATAGAGACCTGACAATCTAATTAATGCATAGAGACCATAGTGCACAATCTAATCAATGCATTATAAAAACCACTTTTTAATTTCATATAGTGAAAACAATCTAATTAGCATGTAGAGGACAGCATAACACATAGAGAAGAATATCTAGTAACTAGAACACTAATTAATATGTAGAGAATACTACATAATTAACATATATATAGAACACTAATTAACACACAGAGAACAATATCTAATTAACACACAGAGAACAATATCTAATTTAACATAGAGGACAATAAATAATTAACAGAAAGAACATTATCGTATCATATTTATAGTTATGATACTGTAACAGCTAAATATTAATTAGAAATCATAACTTTTGAGGCAGATTTATTTTCAGGGATTTCATTCGATGACTCAAATCACAAATTCAAAAATTCAAACATTATAACACAATCGACATTTAACTTGATCCTGAGTGTGATTGGTGTTTTGTGAATAAAAGGGTTTAACTCTTAACCCGCTACATATATACAATGGACTGTTCTTTCTTTGAATTAAGACCATTCCATTTATGTGACAAAGGAATGTTTTGGGGGAAATGACTGAACAGCAGCCAGACATGGTAAAACCCTGATCAGCAGGCTAAGGGTTAATTATCCAACAGCATTTGACTATGGAGCTGCAGCTTGGTAAATATTCAAATATTAGCTTTAACTAAATTAACTTTCCCTTACAGTTAATAATATGCAAAACATAATTTGTTCTGACTTTGATAACGGATTTCATGCTGAAATCATCAAACTGTGTTTTTTATATACCATAGAAAAATACGTGATTTGCATAATATTCAGATTGTGTAAAAAGAAACAAACATAATGATGCAAGCTGTTTTATTAATAAAGACTGGCTTGTATCCATTTAATACCAATTCCTTATAACTTGCTATATATTAAACAGTTTCAGCAGCCGATTTTATACACACAAACGCGCACACAAATCTGTGCAAGCTTTTTAATACAGATTGCCTATGTCCCTTTAATAGCAACGCATATGCACTATATATAGATTCAATTTCTATTTCACACAGAGGCTGGTGTGTCCCAGTGCATAGCACGGTGAACTTAAAACTGTAGGATCGGGGGTGAAACCTCACCGTAGCCAGTAAGTTTCGTCAGTGTGTTCTTGGGCAAGACGCTTTTAACCCTTAACCCGCTACATATATATATAATGGGTGTTTTCGGGAAAATGACTGATCAGCAGCCGTACAATGGACGCAAAGGCTATTATAGTCGTGCTTAGCAGGTTAAGGGTTAATATAAACTCCGGTATATAATGTCTGCTTCTATTGAATTTTTATGTCCATCCTTACAGAATTATGTCATAAAAATTTATATAAATCTATCGATTGAAGCACAGAAATTAGTCTATGGGGGAATCGGAACAAAAGAGATTACATGGAGCGTCGTTTAATCGGGATTTCTTTTGAACAAACACAGTTTTAGTGTTTTTGCATTATTTATTTGGTTCTCAAAAAAAAGGACATTAATGACAATGTCGAGGATATTTGGAATACTTCTGCTTTATTAACAGAACTAGTGTAATGACAATGGTTCAAGACATTGCGTGCTATATAATGCACTTACACGCACATTGTTGTTCTGCAGTAGAGAGATGTACTGGTAACTATAAGAGGTTGAAGGTTAGAGCCACGGCAGCGTGCACAACCCAGTAGCGAGCCGACTGTGAGCATTTAAAACGTATTCCCCATCGTCCGGTGGGGAGAGTTAAATCAGCATACTGAAACAGCTATCCTTTTCTTTTTCTAACTAAATGGATGGCAAAACTTTGTAACAAAAAAATAATTTGAAATTCTATTTTAGTTTCTGCAGCATGCTCTTTTGCAGTTATTTATTTTTCATTCTTTCTGCTTATACTTAACTGTTATCACCACTATCACACATTTTCTAATTTATCATCTGTTTCTTAAATATTCAAAACTTTGACCCTGCGGCATGTGATTGTTATCAACACGATCGCTCTAATCGACCACATAATAAGTACACAAGTGGTCACATTTTCTATAACATTTGTAGTTAAGTTAAAACCACAAAGGTAGACCCTAAACCTTCCGATCAATTGAACAAACACATTCAACCTTCTTGTTTGATTTTAACTTAAAGGTCAGATATAGATTTAATTATCTTTTAATTCGGAACTTGTTTTTATTTTCATCTCGTGTCAAACTTGCTTTGAAGCATGCGATTGTCGGAGAGAGAAATTCGGTCTCGAAAATGTTAAACCCAGCAAAGAACAAACTGACAAGATCTGTCTATGGGTCTAATATGCTGTTTATTGATAATGAAACCTTTAAAATTCCCCGCCTTTTAGTAATTTTTCTGTCACGGCAAAAAAGGAAATGTTTACACTGTATTGAAAGAGAGCTGTTTATCTTCCATCTTAGTGTAAAATGCCACACACCCTTCACAAAACGATCGGCCAGACGCAACCACGCAGGTCTATAAAAGGTCTATTGTTTTCAAAACCTACCGTCAACCTCAAAGATTATTGTGATATATTTTTTGTTACTCTAACCCCACTAATAGCATGATAAACGGCCCGATAGATTCATAATTCATAAACTTGACAGCTTGTTACATTATCAATAAACTCAATGTTCAGTCAATAGTGCGCCTTTCATACCTATTCGTAAGGTGTTTGCAAAACAAAAATTGATTTTGACCTGTTTGTATACAATATAATTTATGACAGTTTTTCAAACTACTTAAATAACGTTACAGAAGTTATGCGTTAATATTAAGTGACAAACACAAAAGGCATGTCAAATCAATTGCGGATATTATAGCTGAACCATGACTTAATAGAAGTCTTATGAGGTTAAAGATCAAAAATGTCTGTTAAAGTCAAATTCAGGTTTTGTGGTTTATATATTTTATTGCTACCTTATCATTATAGACCGAGATGTAACATTTATAATATCAGTTTTTAAGACAAGAAAATCGACAACGAGGTAAATAAATACTCACATAAAAAAAGAGGGTTATTTTGTTATTTTTTGTTATTTAAAATGAATGGCTTCAAATTCTCCCAACTTTGAGAGTTTTTGATTACCAATACAGCAGGAGAGAACATGTTCTTGTGCCCCCCAATATTGCAATCAACGTTCCTGACCAATTCCTCATAGCGTTTATTATTCAATATCAATTCATTTTAGCACTTATGAACATAGAAACAAGAGCCTAGTTATTTAAGTACAGAGGGTCTCCTGTCTTAAACCGAAACATGATTAAACGATATTATGCATACTCACGCAGATGAGCTCTGGGGATAAGTATGATGTTTATAAAACAATGCCCTTGACTGAACTAGTTGTTTTTATGTCAAAAGTCAGTCGATTGCTTGTATTAAAATCCTTGAAGTTTTTATCTAACCCTCAATATTGTTACTGTTTTGTATCATTTCTTAATCGACAAAAATTAAAAAATAATTACAAACAATTATGTATTTGGACTGAATAAGATTATAAAATGAAAATGCGGACAGGAATTTGTAACTAAATGGTATATAACAAAAAATAAAATGACATTAATTTAATCCAAGGTTTTTCGATACTTCCATGCTCTTCAAGTTCTAATTACTTTAATTAGTAGAAAGCGTTGATTTTTATGAAAATTATGTCTTTACCATTTTACTAGTTTAAACGGTTGTCTTCAGAGAATCAGTATGTAAAAATAACAAAAAAAACTGCAAACACATTTCCCATAATAAGTCTGAATACAGAATGAGAATTGCCTAATATATTAATCAAAATATTAATTAGGCACTTAAAATGTCCCCATTTGCAATAAATTTTAATAGTTCGAAAAATAAATGATGATACTAATTAAAGATATTGGTTTGCTATAGTAATGTACCTGTAGTATTATGCAAAACAGATATATAGCAGACGGATTGTTTTAAACAGTAGCCAAAGCAGACGGATTGTTTTAAACAGTAGCGCTATTTAGAAAACCGTCAGGGTGGTAAATGTCACAACACGAATTGTACCCTGCAGACACTTGATAAATGTGAAATAAGATATATAACCATTTTGTTAATATTAAAAAAGCTTCTTCTTTAATGATATGTAGAACCAAATATGAAATAAGTTATATTGCCAGTGTATTTTTGTTACTACTTAAACAAATTTCATACCTAAGTTCTATCTTCCAGAGACTTTTTTTTTAGAAGAATTGAAAAAGTAAGAGTAAATTCTTCCTAATATTATAGTGTTCGATGCTTTTCTGACTTGGGTATGTATTAAATAAGACTTGTAAGTGAGGAAGTGTCGATTCTTACGGATGGCGGGAGGTGTACAGTACTGGTTCTACCCAGGAAAAGTGGGTGGTCTGTCTCCACCACAAAAAAACGACCGTCATATATAACCTAACATGTGTTGAAACTGACGTAAAACACCATACAAACAAACAAAATTAAATAAGACAGATGATCTTTATAATTTACATAATTTGTTTGAGTGTTTGCAGTATCACAGTTTTGTACAAGCATGAAAATTAAGCATTTAATATTCATAAGACAAAATACAGTTCTAATAAAAATTCATTATAATCATACAAAATGGAGTTGTTTGACTTTAATTTCTTTAGGCTACACCAGTAATTTTATTAATAATGCTTCTGAGGGGAAAAAGCGTCAAGACATGTTCAAAGGACACTGGTCGACATTATAACCAGATGCGAAGCCAATATTTAGGTCACTCACCAAAATAAAAATATATCTTTGTTTTTCCTTTATTCTGTAATTTTTCATATTTAATATTCCACTGTAATACACAATTCACAAAATATATACGTACCAATCAAAATCCAAGCTGGACATGTCTGCTTCAGCCGTGAGATAAAATCCAACCGCAAAATAATAAATAATATTCCACATCAGTTTTACATGCTGTACAGTTGTTTTGTTAAACAAAAATATTTTCTTTTGAATGCAGTCAAAATCTTTATAACAATTGGTTGTTAATTCTTTCTGATTATTTTATTTAAATTGTATCCTCTAATTTTTATTATTTATTCTTTAAATCCTCGAAGTTACACTTTTTTGTCAACTGTTTCTTCTATATCTTCATTAACATTTCGATAATCCCACCTAAATGTTTTCTACTGTTTATACCATATATATATTTAAATTATTATAGCTGTATCTACTTTCGCTTTTGAACGTTTAAACTAGATTTTCTTCTTAAAATATATACCGATTAAAACACACAAAAACACAAAGTCCTAGTATAAACTTTCCTTCACACGAAATTGAATCTCTACACAACGCGACATTTCCTCTCATTTTTCGTTAACGATTTTGGTCACCACACTGTATATTTCTCATGTACTGACAACATGCTACACTGTGTGCTGTCACTATCACCAATACAGTCTTGCCACTAAAATTGCCTCCCAAGTATCCTCAGTCAAACACCACCACTTCTTTAGCAGTGTATATTACCAGTGAAGTCCACCACCTCCCTATACATACATCCAATACCTACTACCAGATAACTAGAAGAGAAATAGAGTTCACTGACAAGCACTCTTATGCATTGCACCTTATAAATGAGGATACAAAGCAAGTGACAGATAAATATAAATAAATCGCCAGAACGTCAACAGGTGTATTGCAGACACAATTGTAGCCACACGAATAACCTTAGTCCGAGCTTCCCGTTAATAGTATGAATGGGTGGGTAAACGCTAAATGTTGGGGACATGTTCCCTGCTTGTAATGGGGCACTGTAGTGACCCTGCGGGAGGTACACAATGTAAAGGGACCGCTAATGTTGGGGACATGTTTGCTGCATGTAATGGGGCATTGCAGAGCAACCCAGCTGGGAGGAACATAATGTAAAGTGGGTGTTTTACAAGAACATTGATGCTTTTTTTCTCCCTATAGTCAGGTTCAGAAGATCTGCTGAACTCTGCTGTACATGGAAACAAATGATTTCTGAAATATTCTTTTTATTTAAACTTGCAAATTTAGCTTTAGTCAATGGTGTATTTGATAAGAAGAAAAAAAATTGTTTAAAGTTATTAACCTTTATATTGAGTATAAAAAATAAAAAAAAGGCCCCAGAGAAACTTTTCTGATCATTTTAGACTTGGCATGTAAATACACTAAACATACAGATATATCAAAATAATTATATAATGTATTTATTTTCTATACTTTCTAGAACAAAACTTTAATTCATAACTGTCAAATTTTGAATGTTGGTGCATCTATTAATAGCTGTAACTGCAAAAATAAGATCAGTGATTGGTCAGAATGCTGAAACCCTAATCTATAAGCAGACCCAAATACTAACTGGCTACAGTGCATACATAATCAGAGCTGATAATGGTGGTAGGGCCTACCGAACGCTGGGGTTTAATTAACAACTGAATTGTTGTTTAACAGCTTATGAACACACTGTTTTGGTTATTACTGCCATCCCTGAGAGGTGAAGGAAGCTACAGTGCATACATAATCAGAGCTGATAATCCTGGTAAGGAAGCTACAGTGCATACATAATCAGAGCTGATAATCCTGGTAAGGAAGCTACAGTGCATACATAATCAGAGCTGATAATCCTGGTAAGGAAGCTACAGTGCATACATAATCAGAGCTGATAATCCTGGTAAGGAAGCTACAGTGCATACATAATCAGAGCTGATAATCCTGGTAAGGAAGCTACAGTGCATACATAATCAGAGCTGATAATCCTGGTAAGGAAGCTACAGTGCATACATAATCAGAGCTGATAATCCTGGTAAGGAAGCTACAGTGCATACATAATCAGAGCTGATAATCCTGGTAAGGAAGCTACAGTGCATACATAATCAGAGCTGATAATCCTGGTAAGGAAGCTACAGTGCATACATAATCAGAGCTGATAATCCTGGTAAGGAAGCTACAGTGCATACATAATCAGAGCTGATAATCCTGGTAAGGAAGCTACAGTGCATACATAATCAGAGCTGATAATCCTGGTAAGGAAGCTACAGTGCATACATAATCAGAGCTGATAATCCTGGTAAGGAAGCTACAGTGCATACATAATCAGAGCTGATAATCCTGGTAAGGAAGCTACAGTGCATACATAATCAGAGCTGATAATCCTGGTAAGGAAGCTACAGTGCATACATAATCAGAGCTGATAATCCTGGTAAGGAAGCTACAGTGCATACATAATCAGAGCTGATAATCCTGGTAAGGAAGCTACAGTGCATACATAATCAGAGCTGATAATCCTGGTAAGGAAGCTACAGTGCATACATAATCAGAGCTGATAATCCTGGTAAGGAAGCTACAGTGCATACATAATCAGAGCTGATAATCCTGGTAAGGAAGCTACAGTGCATACATAATCAGAGCTGATAATCCTGGTAAGGAAGCTACAGTGCATACATAATCAGAGCTGATAATCCTGGTAAGGAAGCTACAGTGCATACATAATCAGAGCTGATAATCCTGGTAAGGAAGCTACAGTGCATACATAATCAGAGCTGATAATCCTGGTAAGGAAGCTACAGTGCATACATAATCAGAGCTGATAATCCTGGTAAGGAAGCTACAGTGCATACATAATCAGAGCTGATAATCCTGGTAAGGAAGCTACAGTGCATACATAATCAGAGCTGATAATCCTGGTAAGGAAGCTACAGTGCATACATAATCAGAGCTGATAATCCTGGTAAGGAAGCTACAGTGCATACATAATCAGAGCTGATAATCCTGGTAAGGAAGCTACAGTGCATACATAATCAGAGCTGATAATCCTGGTAAGGAAGCTACAGTGCATACATAATCAGAGCTGATAATCGTGGTAAGGAAGCTACAGTGCATACATAATCAGAGCTGATAATCCTGGTAAGGAAGCTACAGTGCATACATAATCAGAGCTGATAATCGTGGTAAGGAAGCTACAGTGCATACATAATCAGAGCTGATAATCCTGGTAAGGAAGCTACAGTGCATACATAATCAGAGCTGATAATCCTGGTAAGGAAGCTACAGTGCATACATAATCAGAGCTGATAATCCTGGTAAGGAAGCTACAGTGCATACATAATCAGAGCTGATAATCCTGGTAAGGAAGCTACAGTGCATACATAATCAGAGCTGATAATCCTGGTAAGGAAGCTACAGTGCATACATAATCAGAGCTGATAATCCTGGTAAGGAAGCTACAGTGCATACATAATCAGAGCTGATAATCCTGGTAAGGAAGCTACAGTGCATACATAATCAGAGCTGATAATCCTGGTAAGGAAGCTACAGTGCATACATAATCAGAGCTGATAATCCTGGTAAGGAAGCTACAGTGCATACATAATCAGAGCTGATAATCCTGGTAAGGAAGCTACAGTGCATACATAATCAGAGCTGATAATCCTGGTAAGGAAGCTACAGTGCATACATAATCAGAGCTGATAATCCTGGTAAGGAAGCTACAGTGCATACATAATCAGAGCTGATAATCCTGGTAAGGAAGCTACAGTGCATACATAATCAGAGCTGATAATCCTGGTAAGGAAGCTACAGTGCATACATAATCAGAGCTGATAATCCTGGTAAGGAAGCTACAGTGCATACATAATCAGAGCTGATAATCCTGGTAAGGAAGCTACAGTGCATACATAATCAGAGCTGATAATCCTGGTAAGGAAGCTACAGTGCATACATAATCAGAGCTGATAATCCTGGTAAGGAAGCTACAGTGCATACATAATCAGAGCTGATAATCCTGGTAAGGAAGCTACAGTGCATACATAATCAGAGCTGATAATCCTGGTAAGGAAGCTACAGTGCATACATAATCAGAGCTGATAATCGTGGTAAGGAAGCTACAGTGCATACATAATCAGAGCTGATAATGGTGGTAGGGCCTACCGAACGCTGGGAATAATTAACAACTGAATTGTTGTTTAACAGTTCAACACACTGTTTAGGTTATTTCGTGCCATCCCTGAGAGGTGAAGGAAGCATAGGAAACCGGGAGTCCTGACCCACTCTTACTATCAAACAGATTTCTATGGTTCTATAACAAGCTCAAAGGAAAGACACGGGACCGCCTAGTTAATGTCCCCATCCGACATATGAGGTTAAGGGAAGTGTTTTGCCTAAGAACACACTGAAGTAAGCCAGTGGTGACAGCGAAGCTCGAGCATATGATCTCTGATTTCAGAGTCGACCACTATCCGCTAGGCCCATGCAGCAGAGTTGAATTGAATTGAATGTTGTTTAACGACTCATCGACACGAACCGTGCTTACTCTTATTATCGAATAGATTCCTATGGTTCTTTAACATGCTCGGAGGATAGACCGATAAACGGGACCGCCCGGATTACGTCCCCATCCGACGGACGAGGCTAAGGGAAAGTGTCTTGTCCAAGAACACACCGACGAAACTCAGTGTCACCTCAGAGGATTGAACCCGGGACCTCCGGTTACAAATCCGCCATGCTACCGACTGCGCCACGCCAGCCCCCATGCAGCAGAGAATAGAAGTTTAAAGCTATCACTTGCACATTGTCTTAATAAGTATTTTCAAGAGAATGGGATTGAACTGCAATAAAATTTACAATTCCATTAAAACTGAGTTTTTTATACTAACTCTTGAATCATATTACTATTTATTGTGTTTATGTATGGCATAAGTTTGGTTGAAATCTTGGTAAATATTGAGCAAACTTTACGTTTGTTTCCTCAGAAAAACATGGGCCATAACTCTTTTAATTTAAACAAATGAAAAGTGGCCCATTATTCTAACCATATATCTTTTCAGGCATAAAGCTATACTGTGCGACTAATGTTGGTTGAAATCCATTGAGCTTGGAGTTGAACTTTAATTTACACCAAAACTTTAGTGCAAATACTTTTTTTATTTTGTAAACAAGGGCTATAACTCTGATTAGAATGAGTGAAATCCATCATTGAACTGAATATATATCTTAAGTGTCATACTGAGTTTGGCTAATACTTAAAACAAAAGTTATTACCTATCTGTCCAGTGACCCACCCTAACTTACCCAACCCCCAACGCAACACGATTCATCAACACTGTAATACAACATTTTTTTTCCTGGTTAAAAAAGACTCCGGTATAATTTTACTTTCGAATTATGACGCAAATCAGCAAATCACGTGTGATAACTCCAATTGATAAACAATAACCAAATATTTATGATATTAAAATTTTATTCAAAATCAGTTGAAACTGATGGAATAGAATTTAAGAGCTGCAGTTTCTTTACCAAGGCATGGGATCAATGATAAAAGAAGCTGCCAAAATTTCTTTGCTACTTTGTGATTAACATTTTCTTCCCTGACTGATGACCCCACCATGCTGCGACTTCAAAATGAATCAAAATTTGAGCCACGATTTTTGGGGAACCAGACACCTCCCTACAACACCCCCTGGTGGTCAATACAACACCCGCCACAATTGTTCATATTGTTCACACTTGCCAAAGGATATTGTCAGTTTAACGTGCATTATCAATTACCCGGTAAAATAACCCACTACATTTCTTAAATCTTCAAAATCAAACAAATGCATCTTCAGTTCCAGACAGAATTCATGAAACTTGTTTTGTTAAAAATGCAAAAGTGATGACAAATTTTCGTCAGATCATAAATTTTACAAATAATCAGGACTATCACATTTCAGCAGGTATTATTATCCCTCCCTACCAGTGATCAATACTGGTCAAAACTTCTCGGTGACACCTCAGAGCAAAGCCGCAAAACAAACACTACATGTAAGACTTCAATCAATTCTTTGCACTTTTTCTTGACACTTGCGACTTAATTAACACCTTCAAGTTGCTCCACGATGTCCACTTATGTTATCCGTTTACTTTTCATCCATTATCTGAAGTGTGATATTCGTGTTTATGAAACACATTCTGATGGTCCTTGATTTTATCCTTGGGATCAAAAAAACAACTCAAATTGATAATGAGTAGCAGAGCCAACATAAAATGTTGACATTAGAAAAAAATCCACAAAGAGTGTCAGTATTTGTAACTGTTACCACTTTCCGTTTGTTAAAGGAACAAAAAGGCATTATATTATAACTAGATTTTGTGTGGTTAGTATACCATCCTATGAGCTATTTTCAAGCTTGAACTGTACAACTTGATTTTTTTCCCCAGTAAAATCACCGATGTTTAGATGTTTACCTAAATCGATTGAAATTCAAAACATTATATTACAAGGTGTTAGCAGTTCCAGTTCATATATGGCAAAAATGAATATATTTGGTGCATTTGTGTTGCATTTGGTGATATGACTTTAGAACATATAACTAAGTTTTCACTTTATTTTTTAATTCTCTTGTATGCAGGCTTTATAATGGCCAAAATCAGTCAAATAATCAGAGGTGGGAGTAGCAGACATTATAAACTGGGATCAATGGGGGAAAAAAACATTACTGAGCTAAGCTGCAACATTATGCATTCTTACATTCGCCAAAGGATAAATAATCAAATGTCAAAAAGCACTGCACAGCTTCTAGATTAAATGGCATTATTCTTCTCATTTTCTCAAAATGATTTAAATCCAAATGTCGAAAAAAAAATCAAAACAGCCATTTTCTGCAAGATGATTTAAATCCAATGTCGAAAAATTTACTCCATGAAACCATCTTTGGAATCCAACTTCATTAAAATTCACTGAATGGCACCAATCTTCCAGACCATTCTCCTAAACATACATGTCAGATTGTGAAACAGGAGTTAGATTGGAAAATCCTCTAAACTTAAGCCAATACAGCAATGGCATTCGAGAAGTTTATCACAGAAAAAACAGACTAAAACATGGTTTGGAATCTTATTATGTAAATACTCTGAGCTTCAGGTCAATTACCATAATTGAAAGGCGAAAGGTTGAGGAGAAATCATTGGAACTTGTTTTAAAACTTCTACACCAGAGACAAACATTGCTGTAAGGAACATTGCTGTAACTAATATGATGTTTGATCTGGCTTACTAACATGTCTAATGTATGAACTTATTGATGTTCTGTACTGAACTTTTCTCCACCAAAATCTCTCATCATCCCCACCATAACCAACACTAACAAGAAAATCGGTAGAACTGATGGATGCTCCCCAAAATGTATTCTCTACTTACCATATGGCCTTGTATCACCAGTAGCTTTCAATTTGCAGTTCCATTAGTAGTTTATGCTCCACATAAAAAAAATCTAAGTATAAAATTACAAAGGGCAATAACTCTAAATTGAAGGAGGATAGAGTTACCGTTCTTGCACTCTGCACTTTCTCTCATTGCCCTCTATCATTGTTTGAAGTTTCATTGCAGTCCCATCTGTAGTTTTGAAAATATGCTCCGGACAAAATTCTAAACTTACAAATGGAAAAAAGTCTAATTTGAAGATGACAGAGTTACAGTTCTTGCACTCTGCACATCCACCCATTGCCCTCTATCACTGTGTGCAGTTTCATTGCAGTCCCCTTAGTAGCTTTGAAGATATGCTCTGGACAAAAATTCTAAGTATAAAATTAAAAGGGCAATAACTCTTATTTTAATTCTAAGTATAAATTACAAAGGGAAATAACTCTAATTTGAATGATGACAGAGTTATGGTTCTTGCACTCTGCACTTCCTCTCATTGCCCTCTATCATTGTGTGATGTTTCATTGCAGTCCCATCAGTAAGTAGTTTTGAAAAATATTCTCTGGACAAAAATTCTAAGTATAAAATTACAAAGGTAAATAACTCTAATTTGATGATGACAGAGTTACGGTTCATGAACTCTACACTTCCTCTCATTGCCCTCTATCATTTTGTGAAGTTTCACTGCAGTCCCACCAGTAGTTTTGAATATATGCACTGGACAAGAACGTGTGACGGACACACAGATGTGTGATGGACACACAGACAGACACACAGAAGATTACAAAGGGCAATAACTTTAACTTGAATGATGACAGAGTTACAGTTCTTGCACACTCTGCACTTCCTCTCATTGCCTTCTAACATTGTGTGACGTTTTATTGTAGTCCTATCAGTAGTTTTGAAGATATGCTCCGGACAAGAAAGTGTGACTGACACACGGACGGACAAAGCGGCAATTATATGCTCGCCCTTTGGTTCATCATCATCATCATCATCATCATCATCATCATCGACAACACCTCCATCCCCATCACCACCACCAACAATACCTCCATTACCACCATCACCATCATCACTAACAATACCTCCATTACCACCATCATCATAATCATCATCACTGACAACACCTTCATCACCATCATCACCACCATCACTAACAATATCTCCATCACCATCACCATTATCATCATCATAATCATCATCATCATCACTATCAATAACAGTCACCATCATCATCACCACCAGCGTTCATCCCCCTCATCATCATTTGAAGATGACAGAGTTACAGTTCTTGCACTCTGCACATCCACCCATTGCCCTCTATCACTGTGTGCAGTTTCATTGCAGTCCCCTTAGTAGCTTTGAAGATATGCTCTGGACAAAAATTCTAAGTATAAAATTAAAAGGGCAATAACTCTTATTTTAATTCTAAGTATAAATTACAAAGGGAAATAACTCTAATTTGAATGATGACAGAGTTATGGTTCTTGCACTCTGCACTTCCTCTCATTGCCCTCTATCATTGTGTGATGTTTCATTGCAGTCCCATCAGTAAGTAGTTTTGAAAAATATTCTCTGGACAAAAATTCTAAGTATAAAATTACAAAGGTAAATAACTCTAATTTGATGATGACAGAGTTACGGTTCATGAACTCTACACTTCCTCTCATTGCCCTCTATCATTTTGTGAAGTTTCACTGCAGTCCCACCAGTAGTTTTGAATATATGCACTGGACAAGAACGTGTGACGGACACACAGATGTGTGATGGACACACAGACAGACACACAGAAGATTACAAAGGGCAATAACTTTAACTTGAATGATGACAGAGTTACAGTTCTTGCACACTCTGCACTTCCTCTCATTGCCTTCTAACATTGTGTGACGTTTTATTGTAGTCCTATCAGTAGTTTTGAAGATATGCTCCGGACAAGAAAGTGTGACTGACACACGGACGGACAAAGCGGCAATTATATGCTCGCCCTTTGGTTCATCATCATCATCATCATCATCATCATCATCATCGACAACACCTCCATCCCCATCACCACCACCAACAATACCTCCATTACCACCATCACCATCATCACTAACAATACCTCCATTACCACCATCATCATAATCATCATCACTGACAACACCTTCATCACCATCATCACCACCATCACTAACAATATCTCCATCACCATCACCATTATCATCATCATAATCATCATCATCATCACTATCAATAACAGTCACCATCATCATCACCACCAGCGTTCATCCCCCTCATCATCATCATCATTAGAGATAACCTGGTGAGGTGGAGAGTTTTCGTCTCTGTCTGCTTGACTAATAGCAGAACATTGTTCAAAGACGTAGGGGACGTTTTCTGGGGAGGCCCATGTGCCGGAGTCTGTCCTCTGTGCATTATAAGAATCACAGGAATCTATTGGTTCAGACTGTGTACACCAGTCCCTCACCCCCCACCCCACCCACCCCTACACACACACCCTCACCCCCCGCCATATTCTCTGCAGGGGTCATGCTGATTCTTACGAATGGCAGGAAATTTATGTGTACCGGTACAGTACTACCCAGGAAAAATGGGGTGGTCTGCCTCTACCACAAAAAATCGACCATCATATATGCCCAAATATGCGCTAAATATGATGAAAAACACCATTCAAACAAACAAACAAATCACCTCTGTAATCTAAACCACAATGAATCAAACAAACAATCACCTCTGTAATCTAAATGTATAACTCATTCTCTGGCCAACAGTAGCCATGTCTGATCCCCATTATCCCCATTAGTTGATGTTCTAATGCTGCTGTTGGGGTGGTTGACCCCTGACATTCACAGACACAAACATGTCCGTTTTATCATTTCAACACCTACATAGGTCAGGGGTCACAACCTCAGACATTTTTATTTCTGAAAATTGATTGGTAAATAAGATGGCAGAAACAAATTAAATTGCTGAATGATACTGTGCAGTAGTCTTGATCATCTGCGAGGCTTGCTTGTTTTCAAGACAAACGTCTAGAACAGTCCTCCTGAACAAAAGTTAGATTTTTGCCGATACACCGGTATAGTTTCTGATTGGCTGAGACAGGAACACCTGCTATCCAAGATATACAGAAAGGCAGAACGACAATACATTTATTAATAAACAAAGATAAAACAAAGAGGGAAACTTCATTATTACATCAACGAACTAAATGCAGATGGTCAGAAATACTTCAATAAAAAAATATGTTACGGTCACATGCTTCCAGTTTCACATTTGTTTCTGCACAAATGGTCAAGACATTTGTATTTACAATCAAGCCTTGAAGATGATCAAGACTAACTGCACAGTGACTCAGACCATAATGGAAATAATTTAAGAACAGTAACTAAGCCATAACTATCATATTATCTCTCTTATCTAATTAATTTCAAATATTTTAAAACAAATAGGTGCAATGGTTTTGTTGACAGCAAGTATGTTAGGCCAGTTTTTTTTATATTTATATCAACACCCTATTAAAAAATATGGCAAAAATGAAACAAGAGGCCCAAGAGGGCCTGTGGACGCTCTACTGGCTAAAGATAAAGTTTATGCACAAGCGGCCATAACTCTTTCAAATATCGTTCAACCAGAACATGGTGATGACATAGGCAACTAGGCTTGGTACTGATTGTCCCTGACAAGTTTCTTTGAAATCCAGCCAGAGGTTCAGGAGAACTAGTCTGTACAAAGTTAGTGTATTAAAACTTTTAAGGGGCCATAACTCTGCCAAAATTCATCCAACCAGAACACGGCAATGATAGGTGCAACTAGGCTTGGTACTGATCATCCCCATCAAGAGTCGTTGAAATCCAGTAAGGAGTTCAGAACAGACTAATCTGGTTTCTCTATTAAAACCTTTAAAGGGCCATAACTCTGACAAAAATCATTCAACCCGAATATGGCGATGATATGCAAAACTAGGCTTGACACTGATCATCCTTGTCAAGTTTCGTTAAAATCCAGCCAGGGGTTCAGGAAAACTAGCCCGGAAAATGTTTGTGTATCAAAAACCTTTAAAGGGCCACAACTCCACCAAAAATCTGTTAACCGGAATGCGACGATGATATGCACAACTAAGCTTGGTGCTGATCATCCCTGTAAAGTTTCGTTGAAATGTGGGTAGACGTTCAGGAGAATAGTCCAGACAAAGCTTGTGTATTAAAACTTTTAAAGGGGCCATAACTCTGCCAAAATTCCTTCAATCAGAACACGGCAAAAATTTGCACAACTAGACCTGGAACTGATCATCCCTAAAAAGTTTTGTTTAAATCCGGCCAGGGGGTTCAGGAATACTAGTCAGGACAAAGTTTGTTTATTAAAACCTTTAAAGGGACATAACTCCGCCAAAATCATTCAACTGGAATGCAGTGACGATATGTACAACTAGGCTTGGTACTGATCATCCTTGAAAAATTTCAATGAATTTTGGCCAAATGAAGGCCCTTTCTTCTTAATGAGGCCAAAATATAGCATATTTCAGAAAATAAAATCAAGGGCCATCACTCCGGTGTAAATGGTCTAATCTGGCTGGTTTTCAAATTTGTCGGAGCTTTCATTGATAGTCACAATCTGGTAAAGATCGGATGAAAAATGAAGACCCTATCGTATTAACAAGGCAAAATATAGCATTTTTAACTAAATCAAGGGCCATAACTCCACTGTTACTAGTCCGATCTGACTTCGAACTTATCCGAGCTTTCATTGATATTAACAAGATGGTAAAGTTTGGTAAAGATCGGATGAACAATGAAGCCCCTATCGTCTTAACGAGGCAAAATATAGCATTTTGAACTAAATCAAGGGCCATAACTCCGCTGTTACTAGTCCAATATGAAATGGTTTTCAAACTTGTCTGAGCTTTCATTGATATTAACAATCTGATAAAATTTGGTAAAGGTCGGATGAACAATGAAGCCCCTATCGTCTTAACGAGGCAAAATATAGCATTTTTAATTAAATCAAGGGCCATAACTCCGCTGTTACTGGTCCGATATGGCTGGTTTTCGAACTTGTTCGAGCTTTCAAAGACATTAACAATGTGGTAAAGTTTGGTAAAGATAGGATGAAAAATGAAGGCCCTATTATCTTAACGAGGCAAAATATAGCATTTTCAACTAAATCAGGGGCCATAACTCCACCGATACTGGTCTGATCTGGCTGGTTTTCGAACTTGTCCGAGCTTCCATTGATAGTAACGATCTGGTAAAGTTTGGTAAAGATCGAGTGAAAGATGAAGACCCTATCGTCTTAACGAGGCAAACCTTAGCATTTTTAACTAAATCAAGGGCCATAACTCCGCCAATACTGGTCCAATCTGGCTGGTTTTCGAACTTGTCCGAGCTTTCATTAACATTAACAATCTGATAAAGTTTGGTAAAGATCGGATGAACAATGAAGCCCCTATCGTCTTAACGAGGCAAAATATAGCATTTTTAACTAAATCAAGGGCAATAACTCCGCTGTTAATAGTCCGATCTAGCTGGTTTTCGAACTTGTCCGAATGTTCATTGATATTAACAATCTGTGCAAGTTTGGTAAAGATCAAATAATAAATGAAGGTGCTAGAGTGTTCACAGGGCTTAATATGGCATTTTTCAGCAAAACAAGGGCCATAACTCCGTTGAAATTATTTTGATCTTGCCGGTTTTCAAAACTTGTTCAAGCTTTCATTGACATAAAGACACTGGCAAAGTTAAGTAAAGATCCGATTAATATTGAAGGCCCTAGAGTGTTCACAAGGCAGAAAATAGGATTTTCCAGAAAAAACAAGGGCCATAACTCCAGTGTTACTGATCCGATTTAGCTGGTTTTCGAACTTGTTCGAGCTTTCATTGATATTAACAAGCTGTGCAAGTTTGGTAAAGATCAAATAATAAATGAAGGTGCTAGAGTGTTCAGAAGGCAGAAAATGGCATTTTTCAGAAAATACAAGGGCCATAACTCTAATGTTACTGACCCAATTCAGCTGATTTTCGAACTTGTCCAAGCTATAATTGGTATTAACAATCTGTGCAAGTTTGGTAACGATCAAATAATAAATGAAGATGCTAGAGCGTTCACAAGACAGAAAATAGCAATTTTTAGAAAAAACAAGGGCCACAACTCTGTTACTGATCCGATTTGGCTGGTTTTCGAACTTGTCCGAGCTTTCATTGATATTAACAATCTGTGCAAGTTTGGTAAAGATCAAATAATAAATGAAGGTGCTAGAGTGGTCACAAGGCCTAATACGGCATTTTTCAGCAAAACAAGGGCCATAACTCCGGTGAAATTATTCCGATCTGGCTGGTTTTCGAACTTGTCCGAGCTTTTATTGATATTTACAACCTGTTTAAGTTTGGTAAAGATCTGATGAAAAATGAAGGCCCTATGGTGGTAACAAGACAAAAGTTAACGACGGACGACGGACGACGGACGACGGCCGGACGGACGGACGGACGGACGGACGGACGGACGACGGACAACTCGTCATCCCATAAGCTCTGCTGGCCTTCGGCCAGTAGAGCTAAAAAGAATGGTTGTGTTTTCATTATAAGATACTGTTGTTGGCCAGATAGCTACTGTAAGATCATTGACCAGGTGACAATATTTTTTATAACAGATAAAATAATTTCCTTTTTCTTTTCATTTCACCCTCCTTCAATGCTACGTTTTTTTCTGAAACAACTGGTAAAACAATAAATAAAAAAATATTGGCCTTAATACTGAACTTTTTTTTAAATGCAAAAAAATCAGTGCAATATTTTGTAAACGGCCCACAAAAACATTTTAGCTTTTGGTAGAAATCTGACCCTTTTCAACGCCTTTCTTCATTATCTAAAGGCGACATGGGACGACTATTCAGAAGGCTCAAATTGCACCCAAAACTTTGCCGTGACATCCTTTGAATCCAATATCAAATGTTTTTCACCAAATTGTATATATGCCAGTAATTAGATATTTCTTTTTATAAGCTCCGTGTTGTTGATTTTTTGTTTATTTGCGTAATTCAACTTTTAAATTTGAAAGGATTGGTAAAAGAAGAAATAATTAAAAAATCTGACTTCACAAATGAATTCAATAAACTGTTCCTCAGTTTTTTAACATTAGAATTTTTTTTGATAACTTCGGAAAATGTTGCCATAGTACAGGGGCATTATACCAAATTGTATCCCAATTAATCTTCCTGTATTTTTGACAGGCATAATTTTCTGTACGTCAATGGAACCCATTTTAAGTTAATCTTTCCTTCGTCAATTTCACGTTACATTGTGCTTGATTACTGGGAGGGACAATAAATCTTTAGATACACATTTCTGCCATCTTAACAGACAACAATTCATAATTTCTCCACTATTTTCATTTTAATGTATTCTTTCGAAAAATGTATTTTTTACTCCGCACACGATAAAGCAATCAACGATTGGTCTCCCCGCTAAGAAGACTCCGAAACATAATTCGCCATTATGAAAAAAACAACAACAATAAGGATGCCGAATCACTGCAAAATTCAGTGCATCATCCATTATGTTTACCAGATATGGTAATGTTTCTTTATAAATTGGATAATAAACTTGGAGCTTCGTCTTCAATTTACGATTACATGACAAATATCTTTCTATAGGAATTTGGGCGTCTATTTAAGGTCTCTCTGTCGATGGAAGACGATAGTGGAGAAAAAATGCATCGCACTGTATTACACCTTATTACCTAGCATACTTATCTATATGAATGCTGATAAATATCTCGATTTTTCTGAGTTCGTTTGGAATATTTTGGAATATTTCTATGATGAATGACAGCATATACAAGATATAGCGGAAAACAGGTGCCTTTTTACTGGTAGTGCTTGATTTATGCTCTGCGTCGGTAACTTGACATCAGCGCTCAGCACTGGATGCCGCTCAGCCACACATATATCACGAATAATAGAGATTTTGTTTATCCGAAATGAAATATATTGGAAGGGTTATCTCCTCCCATAAAACCCCTTATCTAGATCAAGGATATATCGGTAGCAGCCATTCTGGAATTTAATGAAGTATGCAAACCTCTCCATCAAACATGTCAAACCTTCTGTATCAGCAGCTATGCAGTTTTATGTTTTTATATATTTAATCCCTCCTGTAGGTAGAATTTGCACACTAAAAGTGTTTTCTTAAAATCCAAACATGTTTACTTGGTTCCCTGAAAAGTCCAAACATGTTTACTCGGTTCCCTGAGTATAAACATGCTTGGTTTCCTGAAAGTTCAAACATTTTCCATAAATGTCTGTAAGTGTTTACTTGGTTCCCTGAAAGTCCAAACATGTTCCCTGAAAGTCTGTAAGTGTTTATTTCGTTTCTCTGGAAGTCCAATACATTTTAGAATGTTTTCAAGGGAGATAATTCCTTTATTGCATTAATTAATACATACATATAATGGACTGTTCTTTCTTTGAATTAAGACCATTCCAGTTATGTGACAAAGGGGTGTTTTGGGGAAAATGACTGATCAGCAACCAGACACTGTAAACCCTGATCAGCGTGTGAGTTACTCGCAGGCTGATCTGGGTTTACAATGGACGCAAAGGCTATTATAGTCGTGCTTAGCGGGTTAAGGGTTAATACTACCTATATGCAATATTTAGTGAGGAGGGATCATCAGGGGAACTAGGTTTTTGGAGGCATTTTTGAGGCAAATTATGATCGAATAGTTAGTGAGGTGGGAAGTGGAACTAGATCTTTTGGCGGCATTTCCAGGGGGAAATCATCATTTCAGTACCATCTTATAACCTAATCACAGATCTCATCCAAACATTTTCAGATTACACATAAGGGGAATGAGGTCGCGCATCCATTAACCCAACATTTACATACAATTCAATATTTTTTCAACACTAACAGAAGACATCATCTCCGAATTGTACAAATATTGACCCAGACTCCTCTTACATCTACTAATTCAGTGTATTTACAAAGAACACAGTCGCGTTTTACGGGACCGGTACGGCCGGGTCTATCACGTTTCTTTCTTTGTTTATAATCATGTTAAACCATAGTCAAACTTATTTACATGCATGAGAAATTTTTAAGCTGATATACTGAATTTAATTTATGTTTATTTCAGCGTAACCCCACACTTTTCGGAATTTTGATCACTGTAATCAAGTAATTTTAAGTGCTTTTGATTTTTAATCGAGTGAACAAATTGATTTGAAATAAATTTAAACAAGAAGTGTAATGGTTTTACAATTTGATAACACCTAAAGCTTTTTGATCAACTGTTTAAGCATTTAAGAGAATTTGATAGCAGTTATTAAACGGTCAGTATTCCAGTTATGCTGGAGCATGCATGTTGAAGCATGTGCAGGGGCAGATCCAGGATTTCAACTTAGGGGGGGCGTAAAATTTTGGTCAATTTTCGGATCTGTTTCTAGCCTTATAAAACGTTGCAGTAGTGCATTGATAGGGTAAAAAAAGTCTGTTTTCAAATAAAAGGATTTAACAATGTGTTAATTAAACCACTCATTAGCCATTATGCGTTGAGCGAGTGAGATTTTTTTTTTATACTGAGGGCGTGCATCGAAATTGTTTGATATTTTATCTACAGTAACATGGACATACGTGTATGATCAAGACTTTTTAGGGGGGTGCCCCCCCTGTATCCGCTAGTGATGTGTGTGACGATAATATGTAGGTTGTCTCATTGTTCCATGCAGCAATTATGAATTAGTGTAAAGTCTTTACACAGGAACATATTTCTAGTAAAAGTACTTTACAAAATGGAGTATTGTGGGTTTGATTTGTTCGTAACCCAAATAACGGCCAGCCTCCCCCCACCACCCAACAAACAAACTGTCTAATTTAAAAACATATATTGTACTTAAATATAAAGAATGCCTTTAACCCTTAACCTGCTAAGCATGACTATAATAGCCTTTGCGTCGAATGTAAACCCAGATCAGCCTGTGAGTAACTCGCAGACTGATCTGGGTTTACAATGTTTGGCTGCTGATCAGTCATTTCCCCCAAAACACCCCTTTGTTACATAAATGGAATGGTTTTAATTAAAAGAAAGAACAGTCCATTATATATATCTAGGGGGTTAAGGGTTAATGTCCAAAGTTGCTGACCATCCCAGTGTAAAGTTTATCTTTTACACAATAACAATTTATTTCATTTCGAGAAAGTTCATCATTAATAATAATAATACAATGCTAGACTGTCCATCTACATTATCTCAATTCGGATATTAGACTGGAACCCTGAAATTAGAGATAAAAATCCATAGACATCCATAAATGGAGTCATGAATACGTCTGCTTCAATGTAATGACATTTTGAGCATAACACCGGGTCTCGTTACGAAATAATGTTTAAAAATGTATGACAGAATACAATACTTTTGCTATTAAAAAAAAAGAGACAGTAAAACGTCTGCAATGTCAGCTTGTTTGTCTTGACTAATGGATCTGATATAGTACGGACTAATGATTAATTACAAACCAAACGAGTACCGAAACTGGAGACTATACTCCAAGAAATGTCAATTATTTAAGAAGGTAACACCAAATATGGACATGCAATTATAATTATTGCACGGTTAAGCCTTCACGAGAATCGATACTTCCCTGTTGCTGCCGAAGCCATTTAACGTAAAACAATATGAGGAGCATGTACGTCATCATTTATCAAAATTTCTTCCCATTTTTTTTGGATGATTCACTTGTTTTTACTGTTTTAACTTTCTCGATTTTCTCACAGAATTCTGTGAAAATTTAATATCTTTTTTAGCATTGAATCAGGAAACATTACACTGCTTTTTATGCCTCCATTGTTGAAGAGCTGATATATTTTATCCCTCAACTGCAGAAGAGATGTTAATTTTGTATCAACAATGACAGTGCCATTGAAAATGCTTGAAACACAATCACTTTCAACATTTTAGATGCGATTTGTCTGTTATAACTGTTATTTTTTTCCTATCTGGAATCAGAAAGTGACTAGACATCACAGAAAAATATATCGATTTACCGGAAACTCGTTTACACAATTAATCTTGTCATCAGGATTTTTTTTTTAACGATACATCAGATATATAAAGCAATTAAGCGTGCATACTTCCGCATTAAAACATCATTTGTTCTATTATAAGTCCAAACATTTTAGACATGTGTCTGATAGATATGGTCTGGAAGGGATTTTCAGTAGGAAAGGAATGAATAAAAGATTTTATATCACGTATTCTACCACTTCTATGTGACTTGATTGTGATAAGTCCTATATGTTTTGACAAATAGTAAGTTAATAAACCTATCCTCATACAAAACATGTTTGTTGTTTTGTACTGTGTGTCATTGATGATTATACTCTTACATTCTCCCAAACGATCAATTCTTTCACACTCTGCAAGGAGCTCCAGAACTAAGAATGCAATTAATATCTCATGGGACTACTTTTCTCATTTTACAAATAATTTGTTGTTGCAGCATGGAATGAACTTGCACGACCTCACATGTGAAATGAGATGACCCTTTGCTGGAAGTAGCTGATCCAATGTAGAAGAACAATAAAGAAATGCTCAGCACTGATGTTTTTTCCTAATCAAACTGTCAACAACATAGATGGAGATAGCCCACCTGTAAAGGTACCCAAGTCTCAACACAGTAGATGAAGATATCACAAATGTTAAAGTAGCCATTCCTCCTCCTCCTCCTCCTCCTCCTCCTCCTCCTTCATCCTCCTCCTCCTCCCTCTCCTCCTCCTCCTCCTCCTCATCATCATTAACATTAACATCATCATCACCACCACCACCACCATCATCACCACCACCACCATCATCATCCTCACCATCATCATCACCATCACCACCACCATCACCACCATCACCATCACCATCACCATCACCACCACCACCACCACCACCACCACCACCATCATCACCATCACCATCACCATCACCATCACCATCACCACCACCACCATCATTCAAGCAGAGATTTATTTTCACAAAGAATAAAAGTGTGCTATAGATGTTTTGATAATCGTTGATTTAATATTTTACAAACCATTATTCTGTATAGTGTACTCATTTGAAGAAGAGATATTTATCTTGTTGCCTATAGGACGTAGATGCAGCTAAAGAATATCGATTTATGATACAATAGCTCTTATAAATGTCATCTTTAGCTTCCTCCACATTTTCCTAATTAGGAACAAATCCAATCTACCTGCATTGATTGCGGTATATTGAGATGAACTTCGTGCCAAATGTTATTGCAAAATTTCGTGTCAACTACCCGTCAAGCCTCCAAGCCATGTTCTTAATGAAATATTTATGACAGCACCATGATAAAACACTTATCTCTGCCTTTATAAATGAGCAGGCTGATTAATTACCCACGGAGAACGGACAAAAATGGAGAAATCATTCGCATCGGAATTGTTAATTGCAGTGATGGGGTTTATCTCTGGTTCACAAGCGGCCACAACTAGCTCGTTATTGAACTTTTAATTGTTTTTGAATCAATAATGAGTAGAAAAATCACACATTTTCTGTGGAGGAATGTCATTTGCTTCTATTGTATCGAGATTGTGCCCGGTAGCAGTTTTAGAAGCAACAAACTGTAAATGATGCATCTTCCAGAAACTAATAATCTGAACTACTGTTAGGCCAGTATCTTTTTATTAATTGTTTTATCGATTTTTTAGTAATATTGTAGGGTATATAGGATGACTGATAGGATGACTGGGGGGAAAAAAGGAAAGCAATGATATTCGAGAAAATTGGGAAAGGGCCTGTTGATTTTGGGAAAATTTGCGAGATTGTCAAAATTGGGAAAAAAAGAGCGTGATTTTTGCTAATAATGGGAATGGGCTTTTTTAGAATGGGATTGTTTTTACCCAGAATTGGGAAAATATAGAGGCTTTTGCAATTGGGAAGAGGTCGAATATCAGCCCCACTTAAATAGGTTAAAACCTGCGTATTTTGCATATTAATTTCTCGACTTCTCAGTACTTTAGATGCTTTAAACCCTTATACACTGAGAATGTAAAATGTACAGAAATGCATAGATTTGGTGGAATTGTAAGAACAGTAAGCAAATATTGAACAAATATATTAAGGATTATGTCCCCTTTTGTGTAATCCCATTAAGATTGCATTTGAAAAAGATAAAAATTAGAACTAAAATAATCTTGAATGACACTTTCAGTATAATATGAATACACATTTTTTAGGCAGCGCTATCCTTGAATTATAAATATATACTTGATAAATTGAATTATAAATATATACTTGATAAATTGAATTATAAATATATACTTGATAAATACGTGACTTTGTCAATACACATATGACCTTGAGTTTGACATAAGCTGAATATGGATCAGTACACAGTTTTATCAAGTAGTATTTATTATTCAAGTATAGCACAGTCTAGATAAAAGTGTAAACATATTAAACTGCAAGTTACATGCACAATACTGGTTCTACCCAGGAAAAGTGGGTAGTCTAGCTGCCTGCATCACAAAAAATCGACCGTCATATATAACCTGACATGTGTTGAAAATGACGTAAAACACCATACAAACAAAAATATTCTGAATTATTTGAGGTCTAATTTTTTTCTTTTGTTAATGCACTTTCAATGGGATTTCACAAATGGGGACAAAATCCTTAAGTGTGATTTACTTGGACAAAATCAAGAATTGTTTTTATTTGTGTGATATGGTTATATATGATAATAGAAACATACAAAATATAACGGATGTTTAAAACAAAGACGGTGAATACTAGAAACTGTTTAATGACAAAATATCCAAACAAATACAAATCATTCACTATCCATTTTAATGGAGGACGCCTAGATGATTCCTATCTATGTACCCTGCAGTCAACAGTGAAAGCTAAGAGCCAGTGTGGTCAGGTGGATGAACTTTGCTGTGTCATATGAGGAAATATATTGGCACCTGAGTAGCATATTTGAGGTGAATAAACTAGAGGAAACATGAGTTTGTTAAAAAAAAGACATTGTTGTGATATATACTGGCTATAATTTTAAAAATGGATTTGTAGTTACATGAGGAGGACCTTCACAAATGTGAGAAACACGTTTTTCAACACTATTATGTGGGCACTATATGCATCGAGTTACACTCATTAACCTATTTTTTAAAATTGTTCTATAGATTTATATGTAAGCAATGGAGTGTATAAGAATAAATTCAACAAACAGTTGTATATTGTTTGCCAGTGTTTTAAAAATATCAAAATGCCTGTTTATTTTATTTTTTTCAGACTTTAATCACCAATAATGATATGACAACTTCAATTCATACCATTAAACAAATCGGCATAACATGACATGTATTGGTGGCAAAAGCAGGTGTCTGGCATGTTTTCTCGGAATTGTCTAGACTGATACTTTAAAAAAATAACTTAACGGCGTTTCATGTATATTCGCAACGAATAGTATGAAAAAGAATTATACATAATGTATTAGTTGCGAATGATATTAACTGTTTGCGTTGCGCATTAAATTTGAAACACTTTAGTAAAATTAGTGTACGCCAATGATAGTTTATAATTATTAAATGCCGCTCACAAAATGATTGAGTCTTCCTTCTTTTTCACTACATATATATCATGTTTTAATTCAGTTTATAATATAAATACCGAGACAATTATCGATCTTTTTATATGCGTAGACTTGATTGTAAATAGTCTGATAAGCTCCGCCCACAAATTAACTGTATCGATAAAACTTAAAAAGCTCCGCCTACTGATAAACGAAAAAGCCGTGTCCACGTATTCAGAATTTACATCAATTTTATAAACAACAGAAAACTATGAATTTAATCCCATATTAATAACTACCTTAAACTATAAATGTAAAACAGACAAAAACGATAACGAAATAGAAGCCAGCTTGGATTAGAGAAGGCACAGCCACTTGCCGAAAGAAAAACAAAACCTCAAAGCCTGCTTGATCACAAGAAAAACATGTGATCTGCGCATGATAAGAGCCAATACAAATATCCTAATCCTGATGGTATCACACAAAACAATAAAAGTTGATTAAAATTTCTGCAACCTGCTGACGAGATATCTGTGAATAAAATCTCATTTCCTTTCTTGGATGTTTGTTTTACATCAAAGGAGCTGAAACAATTCATTTATCAACTGCAGCAGGAATGTTCCACCAGGTAAAAGTTTGCAATTAACACTCTTGCAGGAAGTAATCTTTCATACATTGTGCAAGCCAAGAGTAATAAAGAACATTTCCATGAAAGCAAGCAAACGAAGGTGCTAATAATTCAAGGTGTGAATGCGAAACTGTTTTATCTTATTTTTTGTTGAAATAAAGTTACAGGAGTTTCCCACTCACCCGTCGGACATTACTGCAACCTGTTCTATAAAAAAAGTAATCTAGATCAATGCTGACCTTGACATTTGACCTATGTATACTGTTGTATAAGAAAATCAAGATCAGCAACCTTGACATTTGACCTTTGTATTCTGTTTTTAAGAAAATCAAGATCAATGACCTTGACATTTGACCTTTGTATTCTGTTGTATAAGAAAATCAAGATCAACGACCTTAACATTTGACCTTTTAGTTTTCTGCATCAAATATTAAACGAAGAAATTGCCTTCCTCAAAAGACAGCTTTTAAAACTTTTATTAAATGAACCGACTACTTCACTAAAGATAACTTTCGTACAGCGATGTATTTTACTGTGAGTAGCGGCGAAAATCTTTTGTGTGTTTTCTAGAAAGGCAGGAGTGTACTTCAGCAAAATGTAATAATTCTTTTTTTTCTTAATTTCAGGAAAGCAATAGCTCAGAGGCGTTATATCACAGAGATTCACAATTACTTTTTCAGATAGGAAATTCTCGAAATTTCATGTCTCGAAATTTCTTGTATGCACTTAAGAAATTAATCACAATTTTTCAGCATTTATTCAGTTTTTTAAACGCCAGTTGTAAAAGGAAAATTCCTTGAAGCGCATTAGCTCTTTATGGTAAATTTGCCATGTAAGAAGAGAAATGAGGAACTGCAAAAAAGGTTTTGCAGTTTTACCTTGTGTTATATTAGAAGCCGTGAAATTAGAGTAAGTGCTGAGATCTCTGTCTACCAACCGCTTTATTGTACAGTTGGTATTTGCAATTAGTTTAAATAACTCCTGCACATTGCTTTTAATTACTGTATCTGTTTACTTTATGGTCAATTTCCCTTGTTATCACAGAGACATTCATCCATATCTACTGGACTGGTTATAAAGTGATGAGCCGGTAATTACAGATCAATTATTAGCCATTCACTTTGTTCCATTCCACATGGGGCTTATTAACCTGCCGTCTAGTACCTATCGGAGGCATCAATCTCCATTATGCAGAGGGTTATGATCAGGACACGCAGCCAATTAGTAGATATGCAGCAAAAGTTTTTTCAATTCTGACCGAACACTGACCAATGCTGACCAGATCTCTCTACAGGAAATCCTTTGAATCACCGATAAAAGAGGACATACACTGGGTGATAAAGAAGGACATACATGGATAGGGCAATATCTCATAGGCTAGATCTTAAATTTTAAAAACATTCAACTTTAGCAAAAGTTGACTTCGACGTTATTTTTTTTATCTGTCCAGTAAAACATCATCATCATCATCATCATCATCATCATCGTTGTCGTCGCCGTCGTCATCATCACCACCACCATCACCATCACCATCATCATCATCATTATCATAAGCAACAGCAGCAGCATCTACTGCAGCGTAGCATGCTAATTCTTTTGATCCCAATTTTAATAGACAATGGTTTGATTTATTATTTAGGCTTATATCAAAATTTCTGAATCTATCAAATATAAAGTCAAACTTTTCCCCCAAAAATAAACTTTTCCCTGAAAATAACAAACTTTTCCCCTAAAATAATAAACTTTAGAAAATTGACCAGCCTTGAATATCATAGCCATAGCAGTAAACTTTTATACAATACAGTATTTCAGAAACCAACAAAAATGAGACTTTCAAAAACTAGAAATGTATCCATGGGACACTGATGCCCCCACTGAAAACAATCAGTGTAAAACGTAAAATTTGATGAAAAAGGGGCCATAACTCTGGTAATACTGGGTCGATTTTGATACCGAAATGGTAAGCATCCTGTAAAGTTTCGAAGGAATCGGTTGAAAAGTGTGGAAGGAGATAGACACACAAGATATTTTCGAGTAAAATTTGACGAAAAAGGGGCCATAACTCTGGTAATACTGGGTCAATTTTGATGCCGAAACTATATGCACATCTTGACATCATATGTAAGCGTCCTATACATTTTGGGAGGAGATAGACACACAAAGTTTTAATGGGACGGAAAGACAGAAGGACGGAAAGACTTCATCGTTCGGTGGTGGGGGCATAAAAATGCAACATAAAATTTAGTATGCTCCAAAGTACTAAATTGGCACGGTTTCCGTGGTGATTTGTCATCTAGTTTTTCTATTTTATATACCCTTTCATTTATGGAAGAGGAAGTCATTTAATATTGTTTTTCATCTGTGAACATTTCTGAAATCCCAGCCAACTGAAGGGATATACCTACTGGTTGCAATTAAATTTTCACAATAAATCAAACACTCTGTTGCAGCTGTATCCATTCAGGTTGTGTTAACAAAACAAAACATGTTAGAATATATTTGACTTGATG
Organism: Cyrtodaria siliqua; assembly: GCA_037043455.1. NCBI lineage: Eukaryota > Metazoa > Mollusca > Bivalvia > Adapedonta > Hiatellidae > Cyrtodaria > Cyrtodaria siliqua. Next base: position 217,720 of record JAWPHD010003403.1, read on the forward strand.
AAAAAAATCAAACAAATCTTTTTTTTTTGCTTTAACCTTTGAACAAAAAGTGTATTACAGCATATTAATACACAAGAATAATTACTAATAATAACTGTTGATTACATATCACCAATAATATATTGAAACATATGGTGGAATAACTAAGAAAAGTTGAAAATTCAAAATATGCAAGCAGATTTAAAATCAAAATGATACTGGCTTAATAAATTGAAATGCTAATGTAACTTTGTGTCCCTTTAATAGGTGTGTGTTTGTGTGTGGTGGGTGGGGTGGGGTTGGGGTGGTGGGGTGGGGTTGGGGGGGGGGGGGGGGGGGGGGTAGCAATAACAACAATGTTCCCATGTTCCAGACCCTCAATAATGATGATAATAATAATAAAGACTTAAAAAACGTCTTTACAACAGTACTGACTCAACCAGTATTGCATGACAATACAGTGAAACCGACTACGACAGTCAGGGACATACTTTATAGGTGGATATACAGTATGTCTCTATATAATTTATATGCAATGGACTGTTCTTTCTTCGAATTAAGACCATTCCATTTATGTGACAAAGGGGTGTTTTGGAAAAATGACCGATCAGCAGCTAGACTTTGTTAACCTTGATCAGCCTGCGAGTTACTTGCAGACTGATCTAGGTTAACAATGGACACAAAGGCTATTATAGTCGTGCTTATCAGGTTAAGGGTTAAAGTAGAAATGTTTCAATTGTATTACAAATGCATACAGCACTGTTATTGGTGTCTGTGTTGTGTATTACAAACATATACAGCACTGTTATTGGTGTCTGTGTTGTGTATTACAAACGTATACAGCACTGTTATTGGTGTCTGTGTTGTGTATTACAAACATATACAGCACTGTTATTGGCGTCTGTGTTGTGTATTACAAACGTATACAGCACTGTTGGTGTCTGTGTTTTTTGCTTTTTTTTTAATACCGTACATCACTATTAGATTGAAAACATTCGTAAATTGTTTTATGTTGGATGACTCATGTATCGTGTTTTATTTATTTGGACCTACCTCAATGGATATATATGGAAAAATAAGCTGTGATAAGGCAGTAATTTCTTATTTTGTGGGAAAAAAAAGGGGGGGACAGTGCATTTATTAGAAAGGCGGCTTCTATTTGAATGACTATGGTAAACAAATAAATGTACGAATCCTATTGACAGAATTGATCATCTA